>OMLM01003528.1:81315-95944 GCA_900302695.1 Helostoma temminkii
TTTTCTTAATATAAATGATAGAGTGTTTATAAAAATATATACAATATATGATATAAATACACATCTAATACTCTCTGGAACAAAGTATAAACAAGAGTTACTTTCAACTCCTGGTAATGCATATATTCACAGTTTTTAGATTTTTTGTGTTAGGTTTATATCATTAGTGTATATATGCAACATGCTGTCATTTCAATTCTTTACAACATTTGTTGCATGTTTTTGTGCTGTATAGTGACGAGGTGGAATGTAAGTGAGTACTCTTTAATCACTTTGACTTTTTGCTACTATAAATACATACTACATACTAAACAAATACTTAAATACTGTTCTTGTTTTTAAGTAACATTTCAATTGTATAGCATTTACTTGGATTCTGTGCAATTATGTTTACTGGTTATAGTAGTCATGTGGTCATATTATGCTTAGTTTAAAGTTAATATTTCATCCACTCTCTTTATTTATTCTCTTTATTAAATAGTAAATAATCTTCAAGTTAAAAAAGTGCAAATATATGCTATAGGGTAACCTTATGCAACAGCACCTCTGGCCTTAAGCTCTATTGAGCTGTTTTTCTGCTCCATTCCCCTTACCCTCTGCTTTTTCTCATCCAGGCAGATAAGCATACATGCATACATACATACGTCCTCTCTCTCTATCCTTCTTCCAGGTCCTCACCATGGGAGTAGGTTATGTGGCCCAGGTCCTAGCTGGCTGCACCAAGAAGCTGTTGCACTCTCATGATTATGTTTGTGTCCATTGTTGTTAATGTTCCTTCTGTCTTGTATCCTCTCCTTTTATCTCTACACTTTTCAGTCACTCCAACCAGTCAAGGCAGATGGCCGCCCATCGTGAGCCTTGTTCTGCTGGAGGTTACTTCCAATAAAGGGAGTTTTTCCTCTCCACTATGGAAGTCTATCAGACTCATAATTCAAATGGCTTTAGTCATTGCATTACTTTGCTTTAGAAGAAACCATGTTCTGTGGCATTGCATTAAAATTAATATGATGGGTAATAAATGATTATGACGATATTTTTCATTCTCAAAATGACAGAAATCGAGAAAGTCAAATACAATCTTTGTGCGAGACATCAGCATAGGTATTTGGGCTTGTCCTGGCCGTTCTACTGCCAAGAGCAGCTATGCTATTGCTGCTGCTGCTTAGTGCTAAATGCCACTGGGAGTGGAGCAGCAGGTCTTTGTTTGGTTAATGCTAGTGTTAGCAGATGGTGGCAGATTATGGCTTGGTGCTAGTGTTAGCAGATGATGGCAGATTGTGGCTTAAGTGTCCAGAGAATGGTGTATCTCTGGAGTGGCTAATGCTAGTGCAGGTTAGCCATGGCAACTAACCTGACAGGGTGGGCAGCCACAGCCAGCCTGTTTAACTATATGTAATTAAGATACATTTCTATTCAGGTTTTAACAGAGTGTGCTATTATAACTATTGTGTGTACTGTGTGTTATTCTTTGTACTGTGTTTTGTGTATTGTCAGTGGCCTGCAAACTGTTTTTCTGTGATTCATTAACTTTGTTCAAGTTTAAGGAAAATTAAAGACTTGAAGAAAGAAAAGAAAACAGACTACAACACATTGCCAAATTATGATTGAAGTATTTTATTTCTTTAAGGCAGCAATGATCCACAATAACATTTATTTCTCAGATCAGTGGTCTTTAGAAATAAGGTAACTACTGATTCAACAGACAAAAAACATCAGAGGTGGAGGTGCAAAAAGTGTGGGTCAGAGAAAAAATGTGGAAGAGTTTATGATTAAGATTGTCTTTTACATCTCGCAGCATGTAGCGGCTTGTCCCAAAGATGTTAATTGATATGAGCATATCCACTTGTTCCAGTTATTCCATTTCATCTGTAAGAGAACAACATAAAATAATGAAAGCAGTCTATGTCATTTACAAAGGAATTCAGCTCAGAAATACACAAATATGAACAAATACTTACATATGGGAAAATGAAGGGTCAAGCAAATGGATTTCCAAAAGCAGTTGTTGAACCAGAGGTTTGACCAACAGTAGCAGTTTGCTGTAAGGTGACAAAAAGGACAAAATTCTAAAATATTATTGCAATCTGTTTTATGTTAGGGCAACATGTGTCTTTTTAAATGTGTCTGTTTATGTACCATAGCTACAGGAGGCATTCCAAATGGAGTGGAATTTGGGGCCCCAAATGCTTCGTCAAATTTGTCCTGATTGAGCCCTTGTCCATGGGTTGGTGCTGAATTGTTTGCAATGGGAGTAGAAGAAAAGGCAGCATCAAGGAGGCCGGGGTTAAAGCTTGGAGCTGGAGCTGGAGCTGGAGCTGGAGCTGCAACTGGAGCAGGAGTGGGCCTGGGGACATCTAAACCAACACATTGTGACAGATAATACAATTAGACAAATCTCACAAGAATATACAGTGCATGGCAACTTGGTCTACAAAACTCATCTACATGCACTTTGCTGCTGGTTTACCATTGACAACTGCTGCCATTTGATTGATATCAAAGTCATCATGATCTGCAGCATCCTGAGCCAGGCCCACTTTATTGGAAAAGTACTGATCAAAGGCCTCAGCTTCTTTGCTGCTGGGAGCGGGAGCCAAGTTGGATGCAAGTTCCCCTTTCCTCGCTGGTATGGCAGGAGGCTTAGCAAGCTGGAAGTCCTTGAACATGTCCTTTCCAGTCTTCTTCTCTTTATCTCCAAGGGGATCCAAAGCAGTGAATACGCTGTTCTCTACTTTTGGTGGTGCCTCTTTAGCAGGCGGCCTAGGAGGGGGACGTGATGGACCTTGCTGGTCACCCATTGCAGGGAACGAGTTAGAATGGAAAGGATTGGTCACTGCAGGCTGACCCCAGCCAGGAGCACCAAGTGGCGCAGCTGGTGGAGGCTGGCTCCATGCATGCTGCGGCGCACCAAATGGAGCTGGCATCTGCTGGCCCCAGGCTGCGGTTGGTATAGGTACAGCACCAAAGGGAGATGGCTGTGGGAAGTTGGACTGTGGACCTGGAGCTGTCATTCCTGGCATGGGGAACATGGAGGATGTAGTAGTGGAGCCTCCCCACATGCCTGCCGCAGGGATACCCGTGGTAGCTGGAGGACCTAAATGAAGATTCCCTGAATTTGAAAAATATGAACACGAAATGTAAAACCTAAGAAACACATGTGACATGATACATGAGTGATGAAGTTTTTATCTTGTGTATTACCCAGAACAGCTATGGAGGAGGGAACAGAGTTTGCAGGTGCACTGTTGAAAAGATCACCTGGAACAGATGACCCCTCAGAATTACCGGGAGCAAATAGTTCTGCTCCAAACAGGTCACTTGCTGTGGACTATTCACAAAAAGTCAAATTACTAAATAAGGTTGCACCACACATAATTTTACACATAATAATGCTTAAATAATGAGGTACCAAGAAATTAGGAATAAACAAACCTTTAAGCACAGTAACTAATTATTTTATAAACAGTACAGTAATTATGTATGTTAAAAATAAATGCTATTTACCTGAACATTGATACCTATGCATGCTTTACCGGTTTTTAATCACTGCAAGCATGAATGCAGGAATGTTAGAAATTAGATTATGAGCAGAAATGACAAAGGGTACAGTTGATTGTTCAGCACAACAGTAAAAGTGTCAAATAAGTCAGTTAAAGAAGGAAATTACCACTATTGCATGCATAAAAGACAGAAAGGATCCAAACAGGTCCTTCACCACGGGTATAAATTGCAGGTCTTGCATCTTATCTAAACCCAATGCATTTTCTAGTAGACTGTGTCAGCCACCAATGCATAACACAAATGCTCAGTATAGAAGGTGTTAGAAACTAATTATGCTCTGAGAAATGTGCCAAAAACCCTCTTTTAGGCATCATGCATGAAACTCTTCTATGATTAATACAACTATGGTCTTTCACCTTTGCACTCCTTCGACCTCGTCCAGACTTTGAGCTCTGCGGAGGTGGGTTTAAGACAACTGAATCCTTGCTATGAGTCACTGTGGATTGAGGTTGATGACTTACGCCATTAGTGACAGGAGACGTTTTCAAAGATGAGTCAAAAAATGGGTTTTTGGTGGAGAGAACTGGTCCAGAATCATTGGCGTCCATCATGGTAATTGTGCTGCCCTGAGTTATTTTGCCCCCTAGTGGCCACTGTCCATTACTGAGAGCAAGGATCATGGTCTTGCTTGATAACCCATTTATTTGCTGACTGAGGAGTTCAGAGTCTCCATTCAAACAACCGTTAATAATTGTCTTATTAGTGCTGTCAGCAGTGCTGTTTATGTGATTGTTGGTGAGGAAGATCTGTGAATTACTGTGTTCTGACCAAGAGGGTGATTTAGAAAGGGGGTCATCTCTGAAAGGGTCACTGTCTGGGGTTGGAAAGTAACCAAATGTCTGGGAAGATGCTGTAGGTGCATCAGAGGCTATAAAGGAGTTTCCCTTTATGCAATTCTGATTGCTGTCAACCTCAGCAGAAAAGTCCAGCAAGAGAATATCATTAGAGTCCTGGTTAGCATGAGAGCGATAGTGGGAGAGAAAAAAAAACAGATTCATGATTCAGTTAAAAGGAAGGAGATGTGTTGACACAATGAAAAATGAATCACATGGTGTGAAAGGACAAGAGATTTTAAAGCTGCTACATATAGAAAATTTACACAGGAATAGCACTTTGACTAATCTTGACAGTAAAAGTTTTTCCAACTTGAAGAATGAAGTTGAGTAATAGAAAAAGCACAATAAAAATGCTAAAGTCAGCACCAGGTGCTTGACCTGAAACCGAACCTAGTGAGGTGACTCAGCAAACTACATAAAACACCACCAAAATAAAACTCCAGGGATTAGTAAAAACTTTTTTTCCATAGATTTTACTGGTAGCAGCTTTAAAAGTCTGAGCAACAATGAGATTTGTAAACATGAAGCATAAACTCAATTCTTAAGTGATTATTTTGAAAAAGGAAAATCGTAAAATTAGTTGTACTCAGTAAGTCACTATACACAAAACAGAAGTTTATTATAGAACTGATTGCACACACACACACACACACACACACACACACACACACACAATGATCTGGGAGATGCAGCGCTTCTTCAGTGGAACCAAAAAATAGCATTGCTATTATCCATTAAGTTTACAGAATAAATATTATTACTTTTTCCTGGTTGCCAAAAATGCTATTATAGAGTAAAAACATGCACATAAAAGTATAATTCCACAGTTTTTGGTTCAGATAAAGAGAACATTTTATACTGTGGCACCACACTTACATTTGGAGCCTGGATGTCTGGAGGGGTTGACATGGCTCCAAAAAGGTCAAGCTGCTCTACTGGCTGGATGTCAAAAAGAAAAAAAAAAACAATCTGTGTTCATACAGTAACTATATTTTTATTTGTTTGTTTGTTAGGGTGCAAATACAACAGAACAAAAGTTCTTACCTGGGCAGTTTTTGCTTCTTCATCCATACTTAGCAAGGCATCATTTCCATTCTGAAAATAAAACAAAGAAAAAGTAAAAAATTAAAATAAAAAAACGTGAAACATACAGAGAGTGAGAGAGAGAGAGAGAGAAAGACAGAAGAAAAGAAGTTCTTACCTCAACCACAGTGCTGCCATTTTCACCCTGTAAACAGAGGTAGACTAGTAACAGCTATACTTATTTTCTTAATTTCCTGAGGTATGTGTCATTTCACATCATTTCAGTGGAATGTCTGAAGATGTGATTCATTGAAAGAGCACAGAGAGGCACTGTTGAGATTTAACACTGCCTCCCAAATGGCCACACCAACTGCTTTTTTTTTGCAGAAAGAAAACGTTCTCACTGTCCAACTTTTGAAAAGAAGGGGGGAAAAAAAAACTTTTTTCCAGTTTGAAGTAAAAAAAAGTCTGTTACCTTCTGTGAGCTCTCCGCCTCTTTCTTTCTCATGTTGAAGATGACCTGGAAGAGATCTTTCAGATCAATGACAAGAGGCTCTGCCTGTAATGTGAGAGAAAGACAGCACATTTACATTTTCAACACATGTTGTCTGTTAGTCTTATTATTCATGTGGTTACTGGGTGTGAATGTGTGTTTGTGAGTGAGTGTTACCTGTTGTGCAGTCTTTATAGCAAAGAACTGATGCTGCCCTTCTGCGCCACACACATATCCAAACGCCCTGTTATCTGTCACATCTCTGGCAATGAAGGAGATCTTATTCACCACATGCTCGTGCTCAATAACCTGAGTGACGAGGACCAATGTTTTACTGTATTAGCACTGCAAATAAAATTCAACAAACTCCACAGTGTGATATGACATCACTGAAGGGATACAGTATGACTCACTCCTGATTTCTCATCAATGATCTTGATACCCGACATGGAAATGTTGACCCAGATCCTCTGTTTGTGCTTGCCTTGGGACCGAGCAGCTACAGCCATACCCTTCAGTAAGACATGCAAAGGACAAAATATGTAACATTTCTGGACACTGATGGCCTCTACAGTTACGACACAAACTGAAAATATGAATGTGTGTATGTATATGTTCTGTCTGTTTATATTTTTAATGAAATTCAAAGATTGAGAGTGGCAAAATCTCAAGTGTAATGTAGCACCTTAAGTTTCATCATGGAGTCCTGGCACATTTTGTCTCCCCGGGCCTCTGGGACATCATCGATGCCAATCAGTTTGGCCTTGTATCTCACACCATCCCCTTTAAACCTGCTCAACAGGTATTCATCTGTCTTCTCTGGACCTGTACATATTTAAACATATATATGATTTGTGCTAGATTTTGATTAGACAACATCTTAAAAGTGAATAGTTACTCCGAAGTTTTGATCAACTTATTTTCTCGATCGCATAAACTTCCATCACTCACATTTCTTCTTCTCTTTCTTGAATGGGACCTTAGATGTGGCTGTTGCAGGGGAGGCTGGAGGGGTAGTTGCCGTAGATGGAGAAGCAGTGCTGGGATCAGCAGGGGTGGGCACGCTGTTCTCCACCTCTGCAGACATGGTGTGTGGTAAGCCTCACTATACAAGTGGACAGTCGAGGGTGAAACAGATGGCAGCTCAGAGGCAGCAAGGTCAACCAAGCAGGTGACTCTTAACACCCACACATGCTTCTCTTGTTATTTGCCTGTAGCAGAAAAAGTGAAGTGGGATAGTTAGTGCGGTTGAGAGAGTAAAATGGAGAAAACGAGAGGCTAATACAAACTCTTTCCTTGTGAAACTGCAAACAAGATATACTATACTTGACCACAAAAAATATGTTGTGAAGCCTATAAAGGCTTTGTAAGTTGCTGCTTTTTAACAATCTGCATTAAACATTTACAAGCACAGAAAGGCATGTGACCCATAAAACGTCATGGATCAGTATTGAAGAGAGCACAGAATATACATACACTGTAACCCAGCTTTACACATGCTGTCACAGGTGTTCTGCCCTGTAAAAAAAGTAGATTATCCTAAAGATAAAGGAAGTCCTGCACACAGTCACCTGTTCACAAAGTTCTCGCAATTCTTCACTTGATATATGTTTTTATTCTGGAAGTTATGGCTTCACAGGTAGATAAGGAAACACACATTTTAAAATCAAACTCAACTAACCCTAACCCTAACTGCTCAAGTATCAGGGTGCTGCACTAACTGTGGGTCAAAAGCACCACACCATATGATATATACGTCATCAACAAAAACATCACTGTCGATTTGTCTGACATAAATTACAAACACAGTAACCCTGCACTTAATACGCAGGAAACACAGAGAAATGTTGTGCAAAAACATCACAGATGATGCCATAGCTGCAGAGATGCATCAACATCTCATCTACATGTAACTAACTGCTTTATATATTGATCCATGACCACCACTTTTTAGGCACTTAATGAACTAAGCAATCTCAACAGTGTTGACAATGACACACAAAAACAGCCATAGCTGTCATGCACTACAAATGGACTTCAAGCAACACAAACATGGTTCCGTGAGGCACATACATACCTGTTCTAGAGGCTATGCTGGTTATAATACCAGTGGAAAGAGGCTGCGAGTGCAGTGGGACAGAACAAAGGTTGAAAGTGGGCAAAGGTTGAGCAATTATCTAAAGTTAATCTTACGCTAGCAGAGCAAAAGATCCCGTGATGCACAGCTAAGCACCCACAAACATTCTCACCTCAAGCGTCTATAAAAGCTATCATTACACTTCATATAATGATGATGTGGAATCAGGGAAAAACCTGTCCTTAAAAGACAATGAATGTAGCCGTGGGATCATCTACATTCAGAATGATTTCCACAGGCACAGGAACCTCAAAAATACAGTCTGGTCCTGAATTATTATTTTATGATTTCAATCAGGCAGGTGGTTACATTCATAAAGGAAATGAGAGCAATACAGGATATGAGATAAGAGGTGAGAGCTTTCAGGTTACTCAGGACATTCCAGCCTAGTGCCAACAATTATCTCTCAGCAACTGAGAAGAGGACACAGACACAATTTAAAAAGGAAGGTGAAAAAAATCCTTGCAGATTTGTTGATGCTCCATTTACACGACAATGACACATGACTGCACTTAACAAGTAACAGTGGCCAGACCTGCTAGAAGGAAAGGGTAGTAAAAAGTGAAACGTCAGCTGCTGAGTTAAAGTATAACATTTAAAAAAAAAAAGGCTGTCACAAGTAGCATATGAACTACTAGAGAAAATATCTGCAGTTTTGTACAGCATCCACCAGTCTCACAACACAAAGAACATGTACCCACAGAGTACAAGTATAAATTTCTATTTGTCAGCAGAATAAGTGCAGCGCAAGGGCAGAAATGTCACAATCCTGGGCCGTCAGGAAACGTAAACTACTGCACATCTGGAGGAAATCAGGGAATGACTCAGTCTGCAAGTGAATGAGATGGTGAAATACCACAGGCCCACTGTGAGCACAGAGGGCATGCAAACACTTTCATAAAAGCAAAACAGTCTTGACTGAAAACTTTTGTGTGGGTGAGAGATGCGAGTTAAAAATATTCAGACACTTTAAAAAGTTTAAAATGAAAGATCAGATTCCGAAAAGAAACTTTACATAGGGAGAAAATGGTTTGTTATGAAGCAGAAAACGACAACGAATTGAGTCATAAATGAAATAAAACGCAGGATGGTGACGCGCCATCGCTATTTGTGAAAAAGTCCGTTTGAGATTAAACTTTTCTGTTTGCTTTTACTGTGGATTTTACTGTTCCACTCATTAACACAGTTTTTCTAAATACATGACTACGTGTAGTACATGGGTACATCTTGGATGGAAGTACGGTTAACACCATAACGTACCTGTTTGTAAGCGCGCAGAGAGATGTTGAAATCCCGCTGTGGAAACAGTGTTTTTTGCTCCCGTGATGTCTCCGCGACTCCGATGCAAAATGAGTCAAATCAAACACAGCTTCGGAAAGCGAGTCAGATGTTTTCCGCTAAACCCTGGACAGAGAAGCAACTGCTGCGAGCTCCCAGGTTAACCCTTCACTGACTGACAGACCTGACTCTTTACCAGGAGAGGGGCGGTCTCCTGTGTCTGCAAGTTAGAAAATATCACCATTGGTGGATAGGCTAAGGAAAATGTAACGCCCAACAGATCTGATTTCATTACATTTTTTTAACACAAGACAGTGTTGGAATTTTTTTTTTTTTTTTTTTTATCCTGACTTTTTTATTCACATTTTCATACTTTTATAAACTTTATCAATAATAAAGGCCAAAATAGAGAAATTTTAATAATTTGTTAATACAGATTTGTGAAAGGGGTCATAACCCATAGACAATTATTACCTAAGTCACCTGAAAGCTACAATATGCAATTTAAGCCAGTGCTAGAATTAGATTTGAACTCTGCTCTGTCCATCCTTCGTCCTCTTGCTCTACTATCTGTTATGCTCTGCACAGCTTAAGGCATTTATCATTAACAGATTGCAGTTATTATGAATGCTGCATTGGTGAAATGTTCTGATTGGTTAAAAGAGAGAGCCTAGCATTGCTGCTGAGTCTGACTTCACTGGAGGCGCCCACAGCACCTCTCCCCTGTTAAGAAATATTTCACCAAAAAAAATGTTGGGAAACATTACATCCTCTACGTTTAAGTTCAATTCAGCTCAAAGGAGTTTTGTAGTGTCTTTCAGCATATTGTTTTGGTTTAGGGCTTGCAACTTTAAATTCTTTTTTTGTCATCCATCCCTCTGGAAAAGATGGAAACCAAACACAGAGTTACTATGAATTATTACATTTGTATTTACAAGGTGATAAGAATCATGACTCCAAAAGATGCTAATGTTACATCAGCTGGATGTGTACAATCAAGCCATGTGAGCTTAAAAAGTAAAAGTATGTCAGTGCCATATTTCAGTTTGTTCTAAGTGTTCTAATGTCTACATTTATATAATGTCCATTTGTCTAATGTCTAGCTTTTTATTGTTATTGTTGCTTTAAGAGAGCATATCTTTCAGTAAAACTGAAAACGCATAATTTTCTTTTGCTTCCATTGTATCAAAAGACAAAAAGTCTTGGAAAAGAAACTGCTTTGGTTAAAATGGTGGAAAGATGCATTGTTGCTCAACAATTGTTTGAAATTAAGATACAGAATTACCATAAAGACATTCCACTTTGTTGCTCAATAATAACTTGTGAAAAGAGATTAATCATCTTAATAAAGTAGTAATAGCTAAACAAGATGTAATGTAAAAGGAGTGAGGGGACAGAAGAGCCAGAGAGGAAAGCTCCATTGTTGCAAACACGGCACATTTTTAAAAGAGTAGGCACTACACTTCCTAAGCCACGCACTAGTCTTGCTGACGAAAATGGGTCATCAACTTTCTCAGTATAAATGTCTATTTTGCTGTTGATATCGTCTAGTAATTCAGCCATAATGACAGTTTTTATATTTGCTGTTCTAAGCCCGGAGTGCCGGTTATGATATTCCCAGGAAGAAAATCTTCAAGTCACACAGGACGGGTTTTGTGTGATGTATGCAGAAGCATCAGCAGATGTTTGTTTTGGATAATTACGAAAAAGACTGAATTGTTTCTGTAAGCAAGTACAGCCACAATTAAAAAGACAAAGAACTCCCAACTTCTTCAACAAAAAATGCAAATAAACAGAAATAAACTATTCAGCTAAGAGTCATCTGCAATAGTTAAGCAAACATCAACAGTGTGATCTGCTTATGCAGGATTAGTGATGTCAGTGTGGCTTCCTGTGAACTGCTAGGTTTCACTTCCATAAATCTGTGCATTTCCATTACCAGTGTGATCCATCGTGTCAGTGGGTTTACAGTAAGATGACTTTTAAATGACTGGTGGTAACTTAAATGTCAGGCAAACATAGGGCAACTGACATTATCTGCTTTGCTTAGTTAAGTGAAAGCCCAACTGATGGCTTAGTAGTACTGGTTTGTGAAAATGTTACTGTGAGCAGTCTGATATTTGCTGTTTTACCTTTTTTGCCATTTTAGAAGAAGAATCAACATTTGTGGAATCAACAAGTGTTGTAATATGTTTTTACCCTGTGGACATTTTCATTATAAACAGCAAAAGAATACTTAATAATGCGAAAAGGTGATATGAAAGCTAATATTGCTGCTCATGTACTTACTCCTCAATGTTGCTTGCTGTATTGAACAGGGCTTAGCATGGTAAAAAACATTAGCACCACTAGGTGGTGTTAATGTCGTGGCTGATTGATATGCACAGCTTTTATTTGATAGTTATGGCAATAAAAGTGTATTTATTGGTCAAATACTTACATTAGCATATGTTTTTAAAATTCACATATGGAAACTGTCACCTAATCTGTTGTTACTATAAAACATGAAGCCATTGAGTCAACCACTACATGAGAACAACCAAATAATTGCATCTGCATGAGCCCAGACCATACATATTGCTGTTGATGTAACATATTGTAACAAGGTAAATAAAATATTTATCTGTGTATAGATTTTCAGTTATTTTCCAAGCACGCTTCCATTTTGTTTCATCTGTCAAAAGGACAGTCTCCCATAGGCTTTGCAGCTTGTCAACATTTTATCATACTGCTTTCAGTTTTTGTTTTTCTTTCAAAAGTGGGGTCATCCTGGGTCTTCTGCTGTGGATCAGAGTTTCACTTGGAAAGTGAGGCATGCTGTGAGAGACACTTTACAGCTTTAACCAAACATAATTGGATAATTTAGTTTTCTTTATCACTGCAGACTATGCTCTTCTTTTATTTCTTCTTTCCATGTTCACTGTCATAATACCAAACACCACAATGACTACTTTTCTCCACAAAGACTAGTCTTTTCCTCATTTGTATCACCACTTCTAAAGGGTACCAGTAATTGTTAATAATTCCTTAAACAAAAAGTAAAATAAAACTGCTTGTTGCAAGCTCAGAAGTGAGAATTGAGAGAAAAAAAGTCAGAGGAAGGACATTCTTCCTGGCTTTGTATCCTGTGGTCTGCTGACAGGCAGGTTTTTAGGAGATGTGCCTCACAGAAAAAGAGATAATGCAGAATTCAGAGGTGTTCAGAATTTCAGCAGTTTTAAAAAATGTGTATGCTTCTAATGCAACAATAAAGTGCACTATAGGGATGTAATGTGTTGGAATGTGGAAGTTAACGTCTTCAGTGACATTTGTCTGGTCGAGCTCCATTGTCTGGTTACATTTGGTTAAAATGATGGTTCCCTGTTCTCCTGAACATGATTCATTGTGTGTTTAGGTCATTGGCACACCCAACGCAACCACACACTTGAATACAAAAGGACACTTTGGAAGCAACTCTACTCATGTAGAACTTAGGTTCATTTGATCTCAAGGGAGAGATTCTGGTAGGGAAGGAAAAGCTCATTTCAATAAATAGACTGCAGATACCACAAGTCAGCACAGACTGTAATGCACTAGAGGATTTATTTTTATGATAGAATGCTGACAGGGACAATGTAATAGGAAGTTTCCTTGTCTTACTTTATGACAGGAAGGCCTTAATCCAAACATCAAGCATTTAGGGCGTGTATCCTGAACTTGGCTGCCATCACAGCCAGAACCTGAGATAACCACTTATTTCAGTGCATAATTGAGGTAGTCTCGGATTTTATCCTGTGTCCCTCTCTGTTTTGTGTTGTTAACTCTCAGCTGCCTTCACAGCACTTGACCATTTCACTTAACAAACACTATATGAAGCAATACCATAAAGAAGGGGGGAGTTGTCATATATTGTTGTACATGATGACAAGCTTCTACGACATGAAATGTGTAAATTACAGTAAAGCTGAGCAATGCTTTGTTCCACAAGTGTTTCCACACCAACAATCCCCAGAAAACAGGAAGTCTTTCTAGTCAGGAGAAATATTGGCCAAGCACCTTACCTACCCTCTGGTTTCCTGAAAAAAGCTGGCAGGAAACTGTTGAACCATGTAAAACTGGTGACTTAAGCACATATTTGTGCCTCTCCAGCAGGCCATGACCACATAGCCCCTACACTACCCCAACTCTGCTTGCAGATAAATGGAAAAAATACAAGGTAGCCCCCAGACTGACATCAGGGAATAGTCCAACTGTGTTTATTTAAGTCAGCAGAAAATTCTTGTCAGCTGAACATATTGGAGTTTAACTATCTTGGAGGAATAAAAACATGTGTAAGCCAAATATCTGTGTCCATGAGTAATAATTCACCAAATCATAAATAATTAGCTTATTTTATCCTCACAGCTATTGCTAATTTTTAAATTTGGTGCTGCTATATTAATCTCTTTTTGTTGTTTAACTTTCTGTTTTTTGTGATTGATACATAGTACGTACTACGTTGTCAGTTTGAAGAACAAAGTAATGCAGACTCAGCAAAAACCTCCCAGAGCGCATGACAGATTATTGGGTACCACTGTTTAAAACTTCCTACACATTGTGCAAGGCTTGTTTTTATATATTTACGTAGCAAAACAACATTCGCTGTGCTGCATAATGACATTAATACAACTGTGTGCATTATATGGTGTTAATATTGTCTCTGTATTGATATATTCCTCCACCAGAGACATATAAACAGTAAAGAAACGATAAACATAGACTAACAATAATAAATGCTTTTGTTATCTGTTTTAATGTTGCCATCTTGTGGACAAAATGTCACACTACAGGACACTCTTTACAAGTCTATCAGCTAAAGTCCTATGATCAAACAAATGTACATAGGCAGAGGTGTGTGCTTAGTTGACTTTTGATCTGCCTATTGAGTTTCCCACTCTCAGATGGTGACCCAAATGTTTCATGGACATTTGCATTGCAACAGTCTAAAACTGTCTTTTTAAATATTTGCTTTTCTGTGCTGTAAACCTGCCTGAAGGATTGCATAATCCTGGAAAGACATACATTAACAAATCATTTCCAATTAATAACAACAATCAAACGTAAAGATTAAAACACAACAAATCATTTTTACCTTTATACACACACTGTCCTTTGCTATGTAAAATGTCAAACATCATATGGTAATATTTCTATCCCAACACCAAGAGTCTAAACGTCTGCCATTCCTTTTACCCAATACACAATAGACTGTAACTTCCAACTGAACTATGCATTGAATGTGTAGTGAATGACTATTATATGAAAATAAATAATCGAATATGA
>OMLM01003529.1:14457-50790 GCA_900302695.1 Helostoma temminkii
GTAACAGTGAAAAAATATATATATATATATATATATATGAGACAGAATGAAAAGATAGTTAGATAAAAATGGGAAAAGTTGATATGTTGCGGTGCCAGAGTAGATAAGAGGGGAATGAGTTGAAAGGATACACAGAAATGGGAAAATTATGTTCCATTGCTGGAGATGGAAAGAAAAACTGAAAGAGAGAGAGAGAGAGAACATCAGATAAAAGAAGTGACAGGGGACATTGAAATGTCTTCATTTACAGTTTGTGTGATACATGAATCCTGATGGCATTGCTGCAATGTGCTATTCCTCCCACAGAGATACATCAATTGCATCATTCTCCATTTATTGTATCTCAAATCCTTGTGACCTTGTTATATGCAAAGCCATTGTCCTTTATGTGCCCCAAAATAAATTCCATCAAGGCACAGTCACTGTAAAAGCACTAAAGAAGCAATCAAGCAGAAACACAATGGCTTTCACAAGGAACTTTCTGCAATCTGTTACTGCGATGCATTCAGTGTTGCCTTCTTCCTAGCCATTTTGATCAAATGGCCAACTGAATCATAAGGTTAGACATTTTACCTTTTCTTACCTCTTTCCCTCTGGGAATTATTGCTGAGCTCAGAGGCTTCATTAAATATTGATGAAGACATATGAAGGCCATAAATGAATCCACTGGCATTCAGTAAGTAATATTCCAGAAAGAAGTGTGTTTCTATCCACCTTTTTTTATGAGCATTTTTAACTTGTGCACACTTATATGCGCACACATTCGAGTATTTGAAACATTAGACAAACTAATGTTGCATCAAAAACCATAACAAATTATTGAGGGTCATACAGTAATAATACTTTTGGCTGAAAAATGAAATAAACAGTATAAAACAGTAAATATATATACGGATATACGGCGACTCTTGCATGCAATGCAAGCCTCATATGGGAGGCCAGGAACTGCTCGTTAATCTGTGATCATTTAATAAAATGGATTTATGATCTCAGTGTTAAGATGATTTTTGGAAAGCTGCCCAGGACCATACTGAGGCCAGCAGTTCTTTAAAATGAGACGGCAAGATTAACACTGAAGCCAACACTTTCCGGGCTTGGAAGGAGTTGCTCAAGAACATGGAAAAGTGCAAAGAAGTCCTGTTGATTTATCAGTCAGTCGTGGTAGTTTGACTGTTGAGTGCTTCTGAGCAAGATGTCTTGAAGCAGTTCCTCATTCAGACACGTTATGAATCAGATGGGATGGGACTGTTCTGACTGAACACTAGTAGCAAATAGAAACAAACCACTTGAACTCAACAAAGAGTAAAGACCACATATAATGAAACTTTATCATTAGTCATATAAACCATGAATTGCTATTTACAACAGCCATTTTTCTCCCATTATTAACTAAATACAATGAATTTCCCACAAGTCTTGAAATATTCTTTTTCAGGCCCATTTTTCATGTTGTAAATTAGTCTAGAGCAGAGTTGTCACAACTCCTACTTCTTTCAAAATTTACTTTTATGAGGCAGGAGGAGGGAGGAGAATATATTATATGGGGACGACTTCAGCTCATTAGTGTAATAAACTAATGATGCAGCAGAATTAGCTCAATATCATAATCCAGAATCTCACATATGCCAATTTCACATCTTAGCACAAACACTTGACAAACTGCCTCTAAATCTTCTTAATTCATTACTTTCTGCCTTATTTTTGTTGTGTATCATTCGTGTGTTTTAGAAAGGAAACAAAAATGATGCAGACTGACAGAAAAATTCCAACCATATCATCTCAGATTTGGTTTGAGCATAGTTTGGGTATATCTAACAGAAATATATAAAATAAAAATGAAACACTGGTAACAGCTCTTTGATTCTCGGTTAATGGGAGTTAATCCAAACTTTGTGGTGCTACACTGAATCACCTTTTTATAACTCTGTTTGTTATGTAAATGCTGATGGGTAGATATGCTAATAATATATATACGGAAAGTGTTGCACTCTGGAACCTATAGTTCTACTGTGTCTCCACCCTCAGGCATCTTGTAACTTCTAATATACTGTAGGCTCAGAGCCATCAATATACACGATGGGGGTATGAACTATTCCTACTGCTGCTCCAGAAGGAACATTAAACTCCCAGTGTTCTGTCAGCTTTCAAATTTTGTCTTCTCATAAAGATAAAAAACACACCATGTCCACTATAAGACTCATGTGGTGTTTTTTTGGCTTTTAAGGCCAGAGTTTTTCTGAACTGAGCCATTCTGTGTGATTGAGGACAGGAAAGGAGGGAGTCCAGGGTGAAGTGAGGTGGTAACTAACTGGGTGGATCGTCTGTTAATTGAATGCCGGATTGGATTACACAGATGGCTGAGCTTGACATTAAGTTGTAGCAAGTTCATGTTCATCAATCATTTCACACATACTCACAAACAACCAATTTGTCATTTAATGTCTGCGTATGAAGTTATTTTTTGATATGCCAGTATGTATAACCTGAGAATTACTTTCCTGAAAACACAAGATCAGTTTTAAGCTGATTGTTCCTAAACTTGTATTGAATGTTTATCCTTTCAACTCACAAATGAATTCATCAACATTGCACATCAGTATATATAAAATTCACCAACCCAAATCCAATTTTGCATTAATTCAGATTAACATTTATCTTAGGCTGATGACACTTGATTGCAAACTACTCCCACAAATCAGAATTGCAATAGAATACTAATACCTCAAATGTGCCAGGTGCACGACTTTATTAGTGTCTTAAAGGTTAACTCTATTTATTTTACAAGTCAAAGTCTTGGGGAGCACTGTTGTATGTATGAAAAGTGTGGTTTAAGGACCTTTGGGCTTGAAAATGTGATCCTTTCTCCAGTCCTAAGGGTTACATGACACACTACTAATACACATGAACCTCCAACTATTTACATTTGGATTGTGGGTATTATAGCCACCAGGTTTCAACAAAGTGATGAAATGATACTTAATTATCGAGAACTATACTGGTATACTGGACTATTTTAAGCCAATTACAGTTGGTAGGATTACAGAGTATAGTATAGCAGTTATTATTAGTTTATAAAATTGATTAAAAAAAACTAATGTACTAAAGAAAAGTGGAATAAAATAATTTCCCTGACTCATGAAGCATGTAAACATTTTCAAAACTTTGCACATAATTAAAATTGTGTGTTTTTGTTATCACAATTCAGTGATGGTATCTATGCACCAGAGCTTTCTGCATGTCTATCAGTGTCGTCAACAATCATCAAACCCCACAGGGTTCCTCCATCATCTTCTCATTACTTTCATCCACATTACTGATTGGTGGCCCTTGCGCCTTAAGGATGACGTGTTTACATAGTATGAGCGATGGCTTGTGTGGCTGAGCTTGACGAAGGTCACTGGATGGTGTTGTCATCTTTGTGGGATTCTGTTTGGTATGAAGAAAATGCAGTGTAAATATAGGCACAGACATCATGATATGATAGTTCAAACTGACAAAAAAGGTGTTAGCCTTATTTTATGAAACAGTATTTGACTATTACATAAACTCACCCTATACAGTGACACCAAAATGAATGCTGGGATGCATATGAGTGGAGTGATGACAAGGAGAGTGCCCAGTATGTTGCCCCAGGTTCCCAGGACACGTCCTTGCACCAACAGAGGACGGGTTTGTGCCAGGTCATACAGCATAGTGAACTAGGGGACAGAAACAGTTAAGTTAGAAGGTTTACCTGAAAAACAAATGTACTGATTTGTGTTGTTATTTTTATTAGATTGGATTATTAGATTAGATGTTTTTGGACACTTACTTTTAAGTCAGTAAGTGTCTGAAAACCCTACTATCTTAAATAGTAATAATGTGGAGTTGTGTTGCCGACCACTTTACGTTCCCTCCTCTTTAAGCTTAGTTTTGGACTCCAAACAAGGAAATATTCTAATAAATTACTTTTAAGTAATATAAAATGTAATGCCTTATACTATATATGCTTATGGTGTATATGATTCTGTGGCTTAGAAAACATCTGTATGATTTTTCATTTAACTGGCCAACACATTATGAATAAATGGGTCTATTGTACTTTCTGTGTACTGTTCTGGAGTGAAGTGCAATTTTAAACGTGCAAATTTCTTCTGTATCATAATTATAATTGTGTCAAAAGGCGAAAAGGAACCTGGAAAAAGCTAAGATAGAAGAAGCCGTGCTTGTACACAATGTAAAAATGAGAGGAAATAAGATATTAAAGCAGAGAGCCATTGCCAAGACAGAAGTAGACACAAAACAGGGGAATCAAGTAAGACAGATGGGACTCAGGTGTGAAGACTCACTGTGCAGATAAGTGGAGTGATGAACAACCAGCAGTACTTGAGCACAGGGAATGGAGAGTACCCGATCATGTCCTTAATGTTGGCATAGAAACGGTCCGCACCTGCAAAGTACCAAGAGTCATTAGTAAAGCAAACAGAAGAAAATTGGTTTGTATTTAAAGAAATATTCTCAAACATGAGGCCCTCAAATGACAAATGACATGCAATGAGATGGTGGAGCCGGAATGTACTTTGGATTTTCATTTCATGCTACATAATTCATCCACTATATTTAGTCTTTACTCAACTTCATTTATTTATTTTTAATAGTCACAGATTAAGATTTTACAAATAAAATTCAATCAACCTACGATGTGTTATATTAAACTACCTAATACTATACATATGGTAAAGTTAGCTTTATTTTTACTAATTACAACAAAAGCACTGGTTGGTATGTGAATGCATAAATAATAATTTATTATTTTTAACATATTCTGTTGCTACAACTTAAAAGTAAAATGTATTTTATTGTATTTTTATTTCTTTTATTTTTATATAAACCATCTGTAACATGAGGGAAAAAGTTCGGTGCACCTCCAAAATACAGAAGCACATTGAAAGCACAGTTTAATCAAATTTTTAGACACCAAACACTAGCAATGAATTGACTAATAAAACCAAGAGATACTTTAATTTGGATATTGTGTCATGTATAGCAGATAATGCTGTGCAGATTTATTGTTGGGAAAATATGCAATGTAATGTTTCAATACATAACGGAAAGTAATTAACCTATTTGTAAGGAGGAAGTCAACAAGGAGGAAGAACAACAACCATTACTGGGACATAAAACTAAAAATCATATGGTTTAAATAGGAAAAGCTTTAAGTCTCCTCTTCTACTGCTTATTAACCCAGGGCTAGGATAATGAGGTATGGATGAGGAATGAAATGGGAGATGAAGATGAGAATGCTGCTCACCTTGAGCTGCCAAAGAGAAAATGAGAAGACAAAAAAGAAGGAGAAGAGAAGAGGAGAGACATTAAAAAACAGGAGGAAACTGAAATGAGTTTGGTAAAGTGCATGACCTTGGTCATGGAATAACATCCACTGACTGATTTTTGCAAATGCATAATACATATTCAGTTGTGGAACCTATTTAGGAAAGCAGACACAGCCCCATAAACGCTACAGTAATCAACCTTGGAACTAACTACAGTGAGGGGCCTCATTTAAATTTGGGCAAGTAAGCATCTCAACTCATAACACAAAGAGCCTAAAAACAACTCAGACTGGGACGATCCTGCAGGATCAACGTCTCACTCTGCATCACTTTTCTGTAGAAGATATATGATTGTACCTCGATGGAAATGGAAAGGTACAAAATATAAAATATATATGCAGCATTGCCCACAATGTTGGTGAGAGCGCCTTTAATGCATCTGCAACTAACACCTAGCTTCAGTTTAGTGAAATAATGCTTACTCTGGGAAAAGGTAGAAAATGGAGGTGCTTTGAGAGATGAGAAGTACTGCAAAGATTAATATGAGAAGAGATAACTCTCCACCCACATGTTGTAATATAGCTACTAATGAAGGTGGAGGAAGAAGTGAGATCTCAGAAGATTTATCAGAAATGATGACAGAAGACTGCAGCATTGAAGTGAAAGATTAATGGTGATGGAACAGCAAATGGGCAAATCCTGACATATTTGCTTAGTTGGAGAAAAATTGCAGCAAAATGCAGGTAAAGGCAGAAACTGATCATCCAGAAAGGACAACTTAGGCAAAATGAAAATATTTCAGATCTTTGACTTAACAACGGGAAATGTTGATGTTGGTTTCACACCAGTACGTGGAGCTTTCCTGTCTCCGGCAGTCAGTTAGTTTAGCTTAGCATGAGCTCTGTTTATCGTACGGAATAAACAAACAACATAATTGATGAGCTTTAGAGGCGCTGGCATCCATTCCTTACAAAAACACCAGGTTAAGCTAATACTCTAATATTGACTGGACAGAGAGTGGCATCATCTCATCTGACTCTCATCTTGACAACATAGAAACCTCCATGCAAAAAAAATTTGTTACAGATCACCTCACATTATCTACAAATGCACAATAATAGGACTAAGATCAAAAGTTTGAAGATGAACTCACTTGCACTGTGAATGCACAATCTTGTTATCATTTCCATCTAATCAAAATGTCCTTTTTGGTTGTTGGTAGAGGTGTTTGAATTTTACTTGTGATAAAAATAAAATTTATCTGAAACTGCTTTTGTACAGATAAGGTTATACAGATACTGCTGATTACAATGATGAAACAAATGCTGCAGTCAGAATTGCTTAAGTTGGGGAAATACAATAAAGTTCTTCACGGTAGCTACTGTGAATGGAATGCATTAGACAACAACAGACCAACTACATATTTTATAAACTGCCATTATACTCTTCATATGCAGTAGACACATTTTTAAAGAAACTTTTTAGATATCCTTTGTCATTAGTTGGCAAACAGGACTTGTCATGCACTAACAAAAACTAATGACATCACTTACCATACACCCAGGCAATAACAATACTCTCAAAACAGGCAATGATGAGGATACTGGTTCCACTGGGACCATAGGTGTCAACCAGTTGGAAAAGGGCTATTCCTCCCTGTAACATGAAGCAGTTAAGAACATTCAGGAGAAAGAAAGGTGTAGCTGTCAGAAGAGCAGATGATCTGTAATTTTTATACCTTGGTATGCTTTCTACAGTGGACATTAAGAGACGTGGATATGCTGATGTCACTTGACTTTGCTGGCAACTTTCCAGTTAATCACTTGCACTAATGCAATAAAAAAATCTTCCTTAAGACTAAATTCCCATATACCACCATTATAAAAGAGGTGTCTGTTAAATTGTTAACCACATTTCTGTTTTATTCTTTTTAATCCATGATTTATTATTTTATTATTTCCCCAGTGCCTAGAAATGCTTAACATTTGCTAAATATTACAAGCAGGCATAGCTGTGGAGGCATTAACATGCTAACACCTTTTCTACTAAACACAAACACGTATAGCATGAAACTTCAGCTTCCAGGTGTTTACCTCAGAGATGAGCGGCAGCCCCAGCAGGAAGCAGACAACGGCGATGACCAGGACCAGTATCTCTCTGGCACCAGGCCTCCTCAGCTGACGTGGGAACAGGTCTGTGATGGCTGTGCTCAGGCTCTCCACGCACACAAACTGTGAGCACAGAACTAAAGATTAGCTTGTTCATAGCTGGAATGCGGTGCTGATACAGTGTGCGTGTACAGTACCTGACTGTCTAGGCCGAGAAAGAGGACCATGAGGAAGAAGAGCACAGCCCAGAAGGATGAGCCAGGAAGCAACGACAGAGCTTTAGGGTAGGCTATGAAGGCCAGTCCAGGACCTGTAGAAAGCCAATAACACAGTGGTTACCAGCGTTTTTAGCTTCTGACTATTGAAATTAAATAACATCTACTTCCAAACCCCCCATCAAATTTTTCACCGAGAACACGGAGACCGAAAGGTGTGATCCAAAAGAGGATTACAAAAGAAGAATAGAAGTTATGCTGATAATGAGAATATAGACAACATAAATTAAAACAGCAATAAAAAGTAAGTCAACATAATTCTTTGATGCCTTAAAAATCACTGGCCACAGTGACTGAAAAGTAGAATCTTTTCAGTTGTACCTTAAGATAAGATGCCATCTTGTGGATATTGTTGGTTGTTGTCAGTATTGCCAGCATCAAAGTCACAATGTATTAAAGTTAAATAGCAATAAAGCAATAAAGTGGGGAATCACTCACCACTAGCAGCAACTTCCTCCATTGATATGCCGAGGTCATGAGCCATGAACCCCAGCACAGAGAACACAGCGAAACCAGCAAAGATGCTTGTGGCACTGTTCAAACAACATAGTGCCACACAATCCCTACAACAGAACAACACGACAAACCTGCACTGTCAAAGAGTACACAAATGTAAAACTGTAGTATGTAAGTACGTTGGTAAGGACACTGACCTGTAGCAGTTGTTGTTATATTGGTTGTAGCTTGCTAGAGCTGTCAGTACTCCCTGACACACAGCATAGGAGAAGAACACCTGAGTCCCTGCATCACGCCACACCTAGAGGTGGTGACATACTGACTTTTGAAATATTTAGCAGTTTTGTATAAAAATTCTGCAGCAGTGAACATTGTTGAAATAACCTACAACATACATTTTCCATCAGAGCCTTTCACCATTAATCAATAGAAAAATAATCTGTTAAGTCAACAAGCAGTTTTAGTTTATGTGTCAATATTTGATACGATTTCTGTTTGGGTGTCTTTGGTTTTGTGCAGATGAGTGACTACATGTGTATTTTTATTAGCATTATGGTCTGTATGGATGTGGGTGGATGTGTTTACATGAGTATGTGTCTATGGGTGCTTGTCCTGATAGCATCTGGTTAACATTACAGGCAACACAGTACAGTGAATCTGGCCAACTAAGCTGACACGGCTCCAAAGCAATATACAGGCCCCTTTCTGCTGAGTCTGACTCAGCCCTTGGTCACAAATGAAAGCCACTGTGTCAAAGGATATTCACATCTCACACTAGACAAAGAGGAAACTATTGTGTCTTAGAAGCATGAGATTCATTGTGAAATCCTCTGGCTGCTCTGATACAGTTTCACACATGCACACTGACCCGCAGACAAAGAAAGACACACACTGAGCAGACCACAGATTTAAGACAGAACTCCAACACAATTTCTGACACTTCAGAATAAGATCTGTGTTCAGATATGCATCTGGCATCTCATAATTCTGCTCTTTGACCCATAATGACTTTCACTGACTTTCGACATTATGCCATATGTTCTCATAGAATTTTCTTTTCTTTCTTTACATGATTTAAGAGCAAGATTTCTTACAGGGACAGCCACATTTTGTCTAACAGGCAGATGTGAAATGATGAGACACTTAAATTGGAGATGACTGTGTATACAGATGAAAAAGTAAAACAGGACACCAGTCAAACAAATTAAGAGAAAGTGGGAAAACAACTGCCAGCGCTCTGAGCCTTTGCTCCCCTCTTATGGCAGAAAAATAGTTTACCATGCATTGTTTTGTAATGTGATACTTTAAAACTCTGATTCACAGTAGTGAAGGTTCTTACATCTGGCTCTGCAATCTTTTTGAAATTAGGAGTGAGGTAATATTTTATGCCTTCTGCAGCTCCTGGAAGAGTCACTCCACGGATAAAGAGGATGAACAGCATCAGGTAGGGGAACGTAGCTGTGAAGTACACCACCTAGGAACACAAAAATGAATACAGATGAGTTTAGCATTTGCATTGCTGGTCACATCATGATTGAGACTTTGTTGTCGGTCTTTGTCAAGGAAATGGTCTTTAGCAACAATCACTAACTTAGTCTGTCACATGTTTGGTACTGAGTAATGTACAGTGGGTTTCTAATTTCAAAAACATCTGCATGTTGCACTTTGCCCTCAGGGCTGTAACACCTTTAACTTAAAAATCCTCCAGATTTCAGATCTGTAGTTACATGCCCTAACGGTAAAAATGTTTTTTTAACATATCAGGTTACAAGGACAAACCTGGTCTTTCAGGAAATTGGTATGACTCATTTTTATTTATTTTTTCATTTATTTTATTTGTCTGTTTCAGGGGATCTCACAGCGCTGACAGAGATAAATGCAGACAGACACCAGTGCTCCATTTCACAGTGCAATATGAATTAAATTAAAGACACCTGCAGAGCACTCTGTGTTGGTTTCAGTTTTAGTTAGTTTTTAACTGGAACTGATTTCAAAATGAGGCACCATGGTGCTCTGTGTATAATGATTTTCCTCATTCATTCAAACACTCCTCTCACTGATTGGTGAGTGTCCGCATTTGCTATGCACATGCACTCTTGTTAAAGGCAATTAGAAACCCGGTTACGCGTATACATAGCACAGTAATCGGAATTCTCTGGAAGAAATCTACCTGGGGAAATCAGGTTTCGATACTGCTAAATTTGGAATCGATCCGAGACCAAGTAAATACAAGGCCAGTATTGCCAATGCCAATGCCGTTACTTTTTAGTTTTAAAATGCCCTTGAACTTACATGTACTTCCCTATAGTGGAGAGCAGAGTAACCTAAATAATGAGGTGAATGCATCATCACTATGCTAAATATGGATACTTTTCATGATCACCAACAGTTATGATAAAATAACTAAAATAATAATTATAAATAACAATCTACATCTACTAATCTAGTGTAAGCTCTTTTCATTTTAAATATAAATGAAAATCCAGTAAAGGTATTAAATTAGATAACACGTAGGACAAAGGTGGTGAGTAACTAAGTACAATTACTCAAATACTGTACTTAAGTACTGTACATAGTAGTTATTTTGCAGGTTTAGATTCTTAAAACTAATAAACTGCTTATCTATGATTCATAGATTAATCCTGTGTTATACAGTGGTTAAAATCAGGCCCCGCCTTTACTAACTGCTGTTTTTGTTTGACAGTCACATTCCAAAATGGTTAAAATAGACTGTTCTTAGTGGAGAACTTTCAGTGAAACATGCTCTAGCACATACTATAGTGTAGAACATTATAAGGTACTTTTCCTTGAAGTGGAGTGTTTTTATAGGTAAATACTTTTACTTGAGTATTGAGTTTGTGTACTTTATACACCTCTGATGTGTTTTTTTATATATTACTTGAATGTCTAACAGTCTATATTTAAAATATTTAAAGTGTGCTAAAGTAGCAGATGTGATGACACAGTCCCACATCACATCATCACATTACAATGACTGTAAGCTACCTGGATATTGCCTCTGAAATGACTTATGTATCTGTAGGGTTAGAGTACAACTCCAAAATAGTGCACCAATGAATCTGGATAAAAATTTGAATTATTACTCATCACTTTCTGGTCTCCTTTTTTAAACATGTACATAAAGACATTGAGAAGGGACAATAACACATTGACTAACCTTTCCTGTGGATTTGATTCCCTTCCAGATGCAGAAATAACATATAACCCAGGCAAACAGAAGGCACAGAGCCAGGTCCCAGTGAACCTTTCCCAGAGACAAGTCATCTGACATTCTCAACACACGGTTACTGTGGGGAAGACATTAGACACTTAAACAGATGCACAAATACATGCAATGCAAATAACATGCAAAGGATGATGTACAGATGCGAAATGCATACAAGGCTAGTTTGTTTCTGACTCTGGCTTTCTCCTACTGTAATGTGTAATGTGTTCTGACAACAATCCATTAATAGTCATATTTCTTTTCAGTGTCAAACTTCACACATCAAAAAGGACCAAATGTGCATCATGGATACAGATGTTAAAAATAGACATGTTTATGTTAGATGTCTTCAGTTTATGCTCTAAAAGCTGCCAGGAAGAGAGCAAACATTGTTCTCGCAGTACATCAGGAGATTATCATGTGAAGTGCAGCAGCCATGTTTTAAAATGCCCAACAATGTGGGAAAAAACAGCAAAGACAAACAACTTTGTATCACAGTTCGACTTTAACTAAAGGTTGGTCACTTGTAGCTTCCAAGGAATGTAACTGGCTCATTGTCCCTGTTGTGTTCTTGTGGAGCTGTTTCACCTTTTGTTGGTTCACCATTAACATCACACTCACTTAGCAGCCTAGGAGTAAATATGGCCTTTAAGTATCTGGGAACTATTAACAGCTGTTGCTTAGGAATGCTCCACCCACAGACAAGCTCACTGGGGAGGATGCTATTAGTGTCAAAGTTTTTTTTTATGTTTAAAGACAGTAAAGAGTAAGTGTTTGAGTGTGTGTTTGTCTCACATCCAGAACTCCTCTTCCGGTGACTTGAACGGTAACAAGTCAGTTTCATTGCTGCAAATATAAAAAAAACAAGAATGTAACATGAATTCATACCAATGCTTTAGCCTTTAGGGTGCATATTAAGTCAGATATTCTACAATTGAAAAATACTGACAAACAATCTTATAGTGTCTTCTAACCTAGTTTGGAATTTCTCTATAGCAGTTACTTGTCATTTACTGCAGGTATGATCCAGTCAGTGCAAGAGAAGTGCAAGAATAATAGCATTAAATCAACTCCAGTCCACGCACTACTTCATTAATATGCATTACCTGTTTAAAATCTTAATGACATATGGAACAAATAAAACATTTGATCTAGCTGTAATGAATCGAGGAGGGCAATATTGTCACCCAGATGGCAACGTGTCAACGCTTTCTTTTGTTTTAGTGGTGACACACTAATGACATATGCTCTTCCTCCACCTCATATAGGAGGCTCGCCAAGCTAGTGTTACCCATATACTTAATAATTTCTGTTTGAGAAGGTACTGATAAAAAAAATGATGGTGATAAAGCATCCCTGGGAGGAACCCTTGCAAGAAATTATTAAGTCAAAATTGATGTACCTACTCTGACCTGGAAGTCAACAAGCCATGAAATCAAACCAGCTTCCAGTACAAATTCTGTAGCCAATATATCTGCTAAGGTACTGAGCTGAATCAGATTAAAGGAGGAAGAAATACATTTATTGGCCCTACCTTTGAACTTCACATTGTCCCAAGGCAGCAATTATAACTAGTTAGTTTTTAAAACCTCCTGCTCTGAACACATAAAAGCAAGGGTGTGTCCCAAAACTGCTATATCTATGAAAGCCCAGATTAATCCCATATTTCTTATCATTCATTTTATGTATCACACTAGTATGATGAGTTTCCTGTGTGTATTATGTGCGTAACAAGATCATAATAAGGATTCACTCAATAATAAACAAACTTACATGTTTGTTGTGTTCTCAAAGTAGTCATATGAGCTGATGTTGTTCAGGAATGACCAGCTGGAGTTAGGCTGAAACAAATGGGGGTTGGCATACATGCCAATGCGACTGTGGCAGGATTCTAACAAGGAGGAAAAAGTTTAAATGAATAGGATCATTCAATTCAATACAGACATGTTTTTCAGCAATGATTTATACCAATGGGTGCCTTACCAGTGTTCCACCAGTTGTCACATGTGGACCAGGGCAGGGGATTTCTGAAGGAGTTAACCAGGTAAAAGATAGCCCAGGACAGCACCACGATGTAGTAGATGTTTAAATAGATCACAATCACTTGAGACGCAACCCCCACCCCTGCAGGGCAGAGTGAGTTTTCATACAGTTAGTAAAAGTCTCTGGAATCTGGCTTTGCAAACATATGATATAAACAATCACTATCATAAAACATCCATTTGCACTTTGTATTTATTTTACAGTATCTTCTACGCTTATTAGAGAAAATCTCCCAGTTTAAATTTTGATAATGATGGGAACAGTCCTGACAGTGGCTTTACAAAGCAGCTGTTGTCAAGGTTTGACCACTTATAAAATGAACCATTGCATAAAATTTCAAACAGGCTCCTACACGTTGCTCAAAAACTACAGTAGTTCCACATGTTTAGAATACATTAATGATACTGTGATTATATTTTTGTGGAGTGAAAAAAAAGATTTAATCTCTTTTTTTGTATGCATTACAAATGTGGGTGTGACAGCAAACAGCTTAGAAACATGCATATAATTGTTGCATGACTCCAGAAAAGACTGTCAGACTTTTGTTACCCTCAAACATGGGGCATATCTTTCTCCAGGCAGTAACCCCTCCCTGACTGGTGTACTGGCCCAGAGCCGTCTCCAGGAAAAACACAGGGATGCCACAAAAGAAGAGGAACACAAAGTAAGGAATGAAGAAAACACCTGAAATGAGACGTAGATAAAGAAGTTTCACATTGTTGTGAGGCAGGTCTTACTGGCATGCCAAGGATTAGCACATTATTTACAGTAATATTCAGTATTAAATGCCCTATATGGGATAAGATATTAGTGAAAAAAATAGTACGTATTATATTGTATTATGCATTATATAACTAGTTGCACTCGGATTACCTAGGGTACATTTGTACAGAATTTAAATATAGAGAGAATACGTTGTTTCTATGTTTTGGGGACTGTTAACTTTTAAAGAAGCTTAGATGGGACATTATGAAATATTGTCTATCATGACAAGTTTGGAAGTGAAAATAAATAAGTTTAGCTATACTGTATGTATGCAGTAAATATGCAGGTATGTACATGTTTTCAAGGTATCATGGTACTTGATGCACTAAGCGATCACTGTCAACTCCCTCACCTCCTCCATTCTTGAAGCACAGATAAGGAAAACGCCAAACATTTCCTAGGCCTATGATTTCTCCAGCCATAGAGAGTATGAATTCCATGTTGTTGGCCCATTTCTCTCTCGGCTGAACCGTCTCCTCTGGAGGGTCTTTATCTGCGCCAGGGTTTGTCACAGGGTTCACTCTGGCTGTTTCTGCAGCCATGTTCTCTCAGTCTGTTGAATGCACACAATATACATCCTGTTTATACAACATAAACACTAATATAATGAAGCTCTCTTTCATAGGCCTTTATGTAGATATAGAAAAAAAGAATTTACAGTTTTATTAATATTTTTCATATTTATGCCATTAGCAGTATACTGTATCTGATGTTCCTTATGTGGATAAATCAATGCAAAAACAGTGGGTGTGACAGAACCATCAAAACCCATATGATTTAACTTCAAACACTTCACTCCACTAATGTCCACTGAAGAGCATGCAAAACATAATATGCCACTTTTTTGTAGTTTGTAAAAACAAGTTTGAATGCATGTTACTCACCCGTGAGCTTCCAGTTGGCGCGACAAAAAGATTCCTTGACTGACTGAGCGAAGTTTGAAGAAAAGGCTTCTTACAAAGAGGCGTGTCCTGTCTTTCCCATGCAGGACACACAGTCCTCATATGAGCTTCTGAATGGGACACAGTATATTTAAAGTGATGTTTCAACGCCTCAGTGCAAAATACAAAAATGAATAATCCTAAAAGTGAAGTCGTTCATGCACAAACTGCAAAATCTATTGTGGTCATATTGTTCAGAATATGCTATTAATTCATTAATTAATTAATCATTAATTATAATAATTAGGGCTGGGGATGCATTGATATGTGAGTATGAGCTGAGCGGTTTTACATGTTAAATATCAGTCTATAAAATATTTGTAATGAGAAGTGAGAAGTGAGAAATTCTACAGTTGCATAACATGGGAAAGAAAATGCAGTAAACGATCGTGAAGTCGGGAGTCGTGTTAATGAATCCCCTCAAACCCCCCAAACCTGTTTGGGGTACAGGTTTGAACATGTTAAACCATTATTTGTCTTTTTTATTATCAATGTACTTAAATGGGATATAACTGTACTCTCTATAAGGCCTACACTTCTGCTCACACAATCTTTCATATTTAATATCGACTACACTTCATCATAAATCGCGTCGTTCTCCTTTGAGCGGTATTTTTCTGGACTCGCCGTGAACCTGACTGAACACGCTCAGGGCAACGGTAACACTAACTAACGGGGGAGGAGTTACAGGACATTGACGCAGTGACGTATAGTGCGTAGCAACCAGGAAATAAAAGTAAACAAGGCGCATAGACGAAACTGTTATGTAGCGTTAGTCATCCGAAACCGTTCATTTTTCTGGTGCTTTATTAATAATACATGAATGATTTATTGCTCGATAACAACAGGGAACCAGTTATACCCAGGCTGAAAACTAATAAGACGCACTTAGAGCTGAGAAGAGTCGGGTGCGGCAGTCGCTAATGATAACTTAGCTAACGCTAGCTGAATATGACAGTTTCCTGTGTTATCTGAATTGATTACAAGATGAAATTTCATCACGACTGTGGCTTAAAAACGTGTCATTTACGTTAGGTCTGTCTGACGTATAAAACACCATCTTGGCGCCCAGTTCCTTGTTTTATTTTAGTATCGATTTGCCTAAGTGTGTTCGCGTGTTGTCACTTATTAATTTCAGGATTAGCTATGTTAGCCATCAGATCTTCAGAGGAGGAGTCCACTGAGATTGAGGAGATGGACACCTCTGAGCCCAACTGGTGCTGGTTCTACTTGGCTGAGTGTGGAGTGTGGCATATGTTTGAGGTAGTCCACTGAACATAACTTTACAAAATACACTACACTTGCTTGTACTGTATACCCTCTGCATATTGCCCCCACCATATTCAGCATAAAAACTATTCAATACAGTTACCAGGTGCCCCCTTTGTAATAACTATAAAAAAGACATGCAACAGTAAAGTTGTTCTGCATCATCTATCTAATTATTATTACAATTGTACTGTGCATATCCATTTACCCGTTAGTACTGCACACACCTTTAACAGCTGCAGTTGATTGATGCAGGTGATTATGATGACTCTGTTGAAGTGTTGAAGTTGTTTTCCAAAAACAAAAATGTAAAAATATATTTGTTTGTTTTTGTGTTGGCTTTTGATCGGACAGGACATTTGATGATGCCTTTAAGGAAACTGTGATTTTTCTCTGATTTCAGATTTTTACAGACAAAGCATTCAACTGTAAACTTAACTAATAAAGTATTGGTCATTAAAACAACACCAAGTTTTGAGACATATTGAAATTATTGATTAGGTATGTATTTTCTAATTTTGAACATGTTTAATTTATTGTGGCATAAAACTAAGGAAAGAAGCAAATACTTACAACAGAGAAACCGGAACTAACTTTTGTTTGAAAAAATACTGAAATTGTAAATGATCTCAGCAGGTGCTGCTTAATCTTTTGTCAAATAATTTAATTATATAATAATTTCTCAATTTTGATTAGATTGACCCCAGCGCAGCCTGTTCTGTGACTAGTGCACAGATTGAACAGTGCTACAACAGAAACCAACGCGGTGTTATGGAATTCTACACAGCCAAGTATACGTACAGACTGGACTTTTCAGGTATGTTGATGAAAGACTTTTTTTTTCATTACACTGCACAGTTGAAGTGTAACTTGCAGTAATTATTCAGACAAAGAAGAAGGATCCAAATCCAAATAATTCATGTTGAAGATACTGTAAGTTATTCTGTGTTTGAGCTAATGCTGCTTTAGAAATTGCTTCCATAGCGCTAACTGTTATTACATTTTTTGCCAGTTATGCGTCAGATAAATGTCACAACAGGGAAGCAGCGGCCAATCAAACGTTCCCTCCACTCTGCAACTGGTTTCAGGTAATAACTGGTTGATCCAGTGAACATGCAGAGAACTTTTTCTAGTGATTTCTAGCAGAGAAGAGATGCTAGAGAGAAATGCATGTAGAAAGGATTGTGAGTGAGGAGATCATGCTTTAAATGAAAGGTCAGGGTTCAAGCATCTGACAGTTTTCAGGATAAACTCTAAATTTCAACCAGCTCTTCAAATGCACTATTCCTTTGCTGCTGTGACAACTTCTTTTTCACCTTCTGTCAGGTTTATTTGTGATAATCTTGCCTTGCCTGTTCCTTGTCACTGGGAGAGGATCAATACAGATGAGCCTTATCAGGTGGGTAAAGTAACACATTCTGTATTAGTGTGACAAGTTTTAATTTGGTTGACACACTCATTGTTGGTAGTGTGTGGAGTTAGGCCCAGAAGAGTCAGTCTTTTTAAGTGTATATATCGAGAAACGCTGAAATATTTTGGCGTCAACCAGTATAATGGCTTAATGACACTGTATCATTAGAATGAAACAAGTAAATAATGAGACCAGGCGTACATGATGAGCATTTGATTTTTATTCATACTTTTACAAACTTGATAAAAATCTGAAACCAAACCTAAACAAAATAAAATGAAGTCAATATAATTCTACATTATATTTTCCATAACTTTAAAAGTACGAGGGTAATGGTTCTGAAACCAGGGCTGAAATCATGACACAAACATCCACGGTGTTGCAGATTTCCACCACTAGCCTGCTGCTACCAGCGTCCCCCATTCAGGTGATGTCTTGCATATTGATAGTGGCTCTTGGACACCCACAAATTCTATACATTATCCTGTAAATCTGATATTTCTTGTTGTAAGAGAACCTGTTTGTTTTTATGTGAGGCAGTAACACTGTTCAGTTCTTGTGAGGCATTGTAGGTCATCCGTGTTTTGAAATCATAAAAGTGTTTTTATACATTTTTTTGAAATTTAATTGAACCTTGCACCAAAAACATAACAAAAACAAGGTATCAAACCATGGATTTGAGGAATCATAACACCCTAATTGAAACTTATACTCACACTGCAGTTTTTTGTAGCTCTTCTATTATCCAGGATTTGACAGTGTAACTTTCTAACCTCCTTGCAGTTAATCCAGCTTGGAAGAGACACATATGAGTTTAAAGAAGTCGCCAGACTGTATGAAAGAACTATGGATCATCCAATCAAATCCATCCAGAGGATTCAGAATCTGGACTTGTGGGAGTTCTTCTGCAGGTACAGAAGACTATTGTATTTTGTGAGTGTCCAAATAATTTGGGGGGTGTTTAGTGAGTGCAGGTGCATAAATCATCATCACAGTGGTTTTCAGTCCATCAGAAATACAAAAGCTCCCACCGCAGACAAATGAAACCAAGGTTAGAGCACTCTCACCTTTGCAAAAACATTTGACTCTCAAAACAGAGCCAGCCGTAGTGTATTTCGAGCACATCCTTTAGCTCCTTGTAGCTTGAAAAATCACTCGTCCAGTAACAAAGTGATGATCAGTGCTCTGTGTTGTGTTGTCGTTCCTTGGTTCTCCCCTAAGGAAGAAAACACAGTTGCGAAAAGTCAAGCGCACTTTGGATATTGAGGAGCGAATGCTGTTTCATGGCACAGGACACAGCAACATACAAGCTATATGTACATTTAACTTTGACTGGCGGCTGACAGGAAGCCATGGCGATGTCTATGGCAAAGGTAGATGTCTCTGTGTTGTGATATAACATCACGAAACAATTCATTACACCTTTTTTTGTAAAATTTTAACATGTCTCTCATGTTAAAATTTCCAGGGAGCTACTTTGCCCGGGATGCCAAATACTCCAGTAAATTCTGTCACACCACGGGGAAGCACAACACTACCCTGCAGAGACATGGACTTGCCCCACCAATATTTGCTAGTGAGCCACCCTACAAGACCATGTTCTTGGCCAGAGTGCTTGTTGGAGAATACACAGTTGGTCATCCTATGTACTGCAGACCACCCTCAAAAGATGCCAGCTTCACCAACTTTTATGACAGCTGTGTGGATGATATGGCCAATCCAAAGATTTATGTCATTTTTGACAGCAATCAGATTTATCCAGAGTATCTGATTGAGTTCTACTGACGCCGAACAAGAGGCTATGTGCTACATAGAGGCTGGATCTCAAACGTGGAAATATTTATGAATACGGAATCAGATGACAGGATAAAATGGAAAAACAAGCAGTTTAGGGGACATGTGGTTTTCCTTTCAGTCCGATCCAGCTCCTAATTGGAGCATGGGTCATCTAAAGTGCCTTTGGGGAAATACGGAACATCAAGAAGACAATAAAGACTTTGTGTACAGTTTGTAATCTGTGCTGAATATTCTAAGACATGAACTTAGGCTTGGAGTGTTTCGGTCATGTTATAGGATGAAAAATTTGACTGAAAATCAGTCTGTCAGTTTTTTATGAAATCAGAATCTGTGTTTGCTTGATCAGTCTTGTTTAAAAAAAAAGAGTGGCACATGCAGCCTGTAGATTATTGGTCCTGCCATTAACTACAGCCATTTTTTCTCATCACAGTGCCACGCATGAGCAAGTGATGGAGACACAATTCCAAATGCCAAAACCAAAAACCACCACATATTCGTGCTCACTCACTTAGCACCTTTATATGTCAGTTAGTTACATAAATGTCTGTGTATACATAGCAGTATTATGTAGGAATGGATTTGTTTTTCATTTTTTTCTTAGTGAAAATGTTTCTACCTCTGGATTTTTTGAAATCATACATTAGTGCCATTTTCCCTCCCTTTCGATGAAAGGTTTTATAACTGTGTCACATTGACATAAAGTTGAGATGTTGTGTTTGCTCATTATCACTGAGCAATATGTGTCTTTGTATCTGTTCAGAATATTCACTCCGGTCACCAGTTAAACGTGTTTTGAGATTGCAGCAAAGTTCATTCCAAACCAAAACAGTTTGAGCATTACATCTGATGTCTCCACCTGCTTTCCTTAAGGTATAAGCAGGTTATTATCTGGTGTAAATTTATCATTAAATGAATGTAACCAGCACATGCATAGTACTGCAATGAAAATGAATCCCACAATGTAGTAATGCTTTGCTGATTTCATTGTATGATTGTGTTTGTGAGTTAATGAACAGAACAGCAACTTTGCCACAAGGTGGTGTAACACTACAAGAGTGGATACTGAGCAACTTTTGCATTTCCTTATAGTACAGTAAATGCAACCAAAACACTACAGCTGTCCGAATAGGAAATGTGTATGTCTGTAATTTGCACATGTTAGAAGTAATAAAATTTTCAACACATTTTTCTTGTATAACATATTTCAAAGAAGAAATTAAAAAATGAATCTGTGTTGGTAACTATGCCACATCCTTAGTGAGTAACCCAGCCTACCTCAGAAGGTGTGGCTAAATAAGACAGTTTATGAGTTTGAAACCTGTGTCAGCTTTAATAATTGCCTAAGCAAATCAGAGGGACACAGGTAGGTCTTATTTTATTTAGCCTTTGTTGTACTTTTTTTTTTTCTCTCTGGACAATGTGTGATCCAGATGTGGAATTCATGGACACATCAGACACCTCATGGTGCTGGTATTACCTGGCGGACTGTGGACGGTGGCACAGATTTGAGGTAAACTTTCTAACATTTCTTTACATTGCACAAAGCCGTGTAGAGTTGATTGAGCTAAAGCTTTTTTCTGTTACCATCTCTCCAACTGGCAGGACGACCCAGAAAACCCCATTAGGAGTGAGGATATTGAAAAGCATTACATGAAGGACTCAAAGGGAGTTTTAAGTACATTTTCATCGAACTGTAAGAGCAAGATTGATTTCTCAGGTATTTGAGCAAAATTTCTTCACATAAAGTCATTCATTCATACACATAGAACTTGACTGACATGACTAATGTTTTTCTGTGCAGTAATGTTACAAACTGACCTCCGAACAAAAAGCCAAAGACGAATCCAAAGGCACTACAACATTGAGAGAAGGTAAAATTCATTTTGAAATGCATGCATAGAACACGTATTACATACTCACAACAGTTGTTGTGGCTTCGGTATGGTTTCTTGCAAAATGAAAGTGAAAGTGTCAACACAATGAAACCTATGTACTTCTCCCTCCTGTAGTTGTTCCTGCTTCACTTCTGGTCCTGTCTTCTGGGAAATGGTTGATCCTACATGTCCATATCAGGTGACAATGATGAAAAAAGTATTTATGAGGGCAAATTCTGACTGAGGAATTAGAATTTATATATAATTTATTTACTGGAAGGATGGACCACCATTCTCTCATTTGTGGTTTTGATGATGGGGGAGAGTCCTGTCTAATTTGTCGGTCCAGAATGTTCCAGACAGTAGGTGTTTAATTAGGTCGAGATCAGGCAACTGCGAAGGCTACAGCATATGCACATGAGTCACATAATTTTCGTACTCATAAAACTGTTCGGTGATTCCTCATGCCTGAGGGAATAGACGCTCCCATCAGGATAGAAAGAATGTAATTGACGACAGACTGTTCTTACTGACACAGTAAAATCTACTGCACTGACATCCTGAGGAAGAGTTGCTCTTGTATTTTCTCTTATTCATTGCACTAATGCACTTTCATTGGTGTCTTCACCTAAATGCAGATGTTATTTTACTCACTGTTCCTATGAAAATACTAGACAGCTAAACAGTCTTAGTGAGTGAAGTTGCTGACCCCAACAATGAATACACTTAAATTACTTTTCCTCTTACCATCTTGATCTTGCCTGCTCAGCAGTTTTAAACACACCACAGAGCATGACTAGGTGTTAAGTGTTAAGCAACTAACAGAATGCAAGCATCTGCATTCTCCACTCATGTTTCTCCACTCACATATTCAAGTTTCGCCTTTCATTTGTCATGTATACATTCCTACATCAGGCTGCAACTGAAATGGAAGCCACGAATTTCATCACTGAGCTTGTATGCAAAGTTTTCATTCACAGTCATGTAAATGTGGTCTTTTTTAAAGAATAATGCAGTCTCTGTAAACTACCATATAAAACCACCTCACAGCCACAATACAAATTTACTTGTATTAAATTTATTTTAAATAAAATGAAAAAACAAATATGGCTCCACCTGTGGCTGCAGCTACACTAGTGGATTGTGCCCAGATTGTAGAACAAGAAAACATTTTCAAAGACTTTTCCCTGTCAAATCCTAAATCTATTAAACTAGATTTTCTTAAAACCCTCGTGGAAGGTTAATGGCTTGTAAATAATGATTAAACAGTGAAAAATTTTACAAAAAGATTACAAAAAAGGTCACAAAATTCTTGTATTTAATATGTACCTATCAGTTATCAGATTTTACTTTTTACAAATGCTCTTCCTGTATGTTTATGTTTTAATGAATTTTACAGTTAATTTGTCTGCGTGAACTCACTCCTGAGTATCAGACTGTGGCAGCTTATGTGAAGAACGAAGGGTTGCTGGACAGAGATATTATATCAATCAGCAGGATACAGAACTTGGACCTTTGGGAACTGTATTGTAGGTAAGAAAGTCTATAATTTTAGCTTTTTCTATGGCCTGTGTTCTTTGTTAAAACAGTGTCTCATTTTGCTTGTGTTAAAGGAAAAAGATACAATTAATGAGGATTCAAGGTGTCACAGAAATTAAAGAGAGAAGACTTTTTCATGGAACTGATACTAGAAATGTTGACACAATCTGCAAGTATAACTTTGATGTACGGTTAGCTGGACAACATGGCCACGTATTTGGCAAAGGTAACGTAAATTATTCTATACTAAATAAACATAGTATATACATTGGTGTCAAAAGAATCCCTTCAGCTCATGTGGCTTTCTTTCTTTTTCTTTTTAGGAGTTTATTTTGCAAGACATGCAACAGTTGCAGATAAATACAGCAAGAGCAGCAATAATACATTGCCTCTGTATGGCGGGGACACAGGAAGTATAGAGTGTGGCCACTCTAAAGTGGTATTTCTGGCTCGGGTGATGATTGGTAAAGCAACTACAGGAAAACCTAATTTTCAAAAACCTGATGATGGACGTTCTGATAACAATCACGACAGCTGTGTTGACAACATCAAGCATCCCAATATTTTTATTATTTTTGATTCAAATCAAATATATCCAGAGTATCTGATTCAGTACAAATGACGTCAAAGGAAGACTCTTCTACATATTTACCTCAGTCTACCAGGTGAAAAGTTTACAAAATGCGTTATTACACATTAAGTTTTGTCTTTTTTGTTTACAAGATATCATTCATGACCACCTTACCAAAAATAAAAATGTGATCTTGAAACAGATGAGCTTAATAAATAAGCTTCCTAGCAGAACCAAACCACAGTTTACATGTGTTTATTCCTTTGGCTGTTTGCTTTATAAACCTGCATTATTACTGGGAACATTTAAAATTTCATTTTTTTTTCAAAATTCTAACCCCACTGATGAGTTATATATTCCCTGATGGAAAACATTAAACTTTAATCATAATCATAATCAAGTTTTTAGCACTTCAGGTTGCATATAAATATATATGTAACTTGAAGTGCTAAAAATGTATTTTTAATGATTATAGTTCATATATATATATTGAGCAGGTAAACACAATTTTTACAGTATAATTAATAGATTCACTGGTTTATAATAGGCCCCTTTTGTCACACCTATCAGAAAATGATGTACTAAAAGAAAAAACCTAACTTTACTTAAGTGAAATTGTCAGCAGAGGTCGCTGTTGAAACAGGCATCAGCTGCTCCCCATCATGTGTAGTGGTAAACTCCAGTGTTTTCATTTCATGCTCATGCTTGAAAAACTGCAGGTTTTAAATTTCAACATAATAAAGATTAAACCTTTCTGGCTTATTACACCTTGCATAAAAGCAGTAAGTGCAGAAAGAATTAAAGCTAATTTATATTGCAAAACATTGTCTTCTTTCCAACCATTACTGAATTCATATTCAGATTTATCTTATGCATCTTCTGCATAGTGAGACAAACATTTATTTCACAGTACTTCTATACTACAGCCTAAACACAGGACCTTTACTTGTAATATAGACTATATTTGTATCGAGATGTTATTTTATTTATTATTATACTAGTACTTTTATTTAGTGAGCACTTTTTTCACCACTGATTACGTAAAAAATTGTCCTTTTAGTGATGTAAATGAATGAATGAAAATCTACATTAATCTATATCAAATGCTAACGTACTCCCACATGTTTTCCTTGCTGGTGTAGTATTGAGCAGAAATCTTGTAAATTCATCTGTTCCTGCCTTTTGCTTCCATCTCTACAGTGTAGTTGCAAAAGTTTGTTTTGTTTGGAGATGCTGCTTCCATCAGAGTTCATGTCTCACATCATAAGTTGTATCATAGTGTTCATATTCATAACAGCAAAGGCAGTGTAAAGTACAGCAACAAGTGCAGACCAGTGTCTTCACTGGCGGAAAGGAATGGAAAATGTCATTCAGCTGTAGTTACAAAGGGAGACTTGTATTTTTCATGTCAGTATAACTAGATGTGAAAGGACCAAACTGAACATTACACAACACAAAGATCATTGTCATGTCAATAGAATAGAGGATCCTACAGGCTGTTTGCTACAGACTGGTACCACTCCCAGTGGTGTGGTCAACCCTACAAACAGGAAGAAGAGGTTATCAAAGTGTTTCCTCAGTGGGTGTCAACTGATGTGACCTGGGAAATAAGAGACAAGATGTGACCATGCGTACACATACTGTATATAGTCTCTATGCTTCTTTTCTTAACAGAGCTCATAAGACACTAGTTTAACTTTATGACCTTATGAATTGCTACAGATAAAATTTTTATGAATTTATCAATATTTTATTTTTATATGTTAGACAGAATATGTGACATTTTTACAGCTAGGAAAATAAGTATTAGCATCTAGTTTTTTATTGGTGTGGTATTGGTAGATTTTGTAGACGGATGGTTTTCCAGAGCCAGGCCTCAGTAAACTATTTTTGATTATTTAATCAGCCCTGTTGGTGAGATGGACAGATTCAGTAATGAGTCTAGCAGATGGCGTTTTAAAAATAAGCCTCTTTCTATGCATAACACATACATTTTTGATTTGGTTATTATTATTACATAACAAAATCTGTCATTGCCAACGCATGCTAACTTCCACCGCATAATTTGAAACGAAATGAAACTGGGGCTGTGAGTTTTTGCAAGTGAGTAAGTGAGTCAAGTTTCATATCTTCTTAAATATTTACAACTTGGTGTGCTCAAAGTCTGGCCCGTGATTAAAAACTCTTTGATGTCAGCTTGATCAGATGATATCAACATGTTGACTTTGTGAAACTACCAAGTCTAATTAGTGGATCTGAGTGAGAGAGGGGGAGAGACTGGGACTGTGCACTATTATTTCTGTCACCAATGCTATTTACAAGGTCTGCAGAAAAGTTAGCTCTACAAGCTTGCCTGCAAATAATAATGTCATGTCACTTTTCAATTGCTTTGTGGAGGAAAAAACTGTTGTTGCACAACATTTCTCCTGCTCCTAGTGACTTCGTTTGCTATTAGTCATATCAGCTGTTTGTCACTCTTTGTACAAATCTGCTGTCAGCAGCTTGGGACCTCAGCCGTGTGAAGATCCTGAGAACTTGTTTCACTTTGCCAACGAATTTGCTGCTTGTGTTAGCATTAACATCATGGCTCCATGCTTGTGTCCAGGCTCATGTTTGTGCACTGCATGCTACAAAGCTGTTTGCTCTTTTATTGGTCCCTTACAGATTTGTTTGTGAGTGATGTTTTGGTGCCTGCAGAGTGCTGATTTCTAAAATTATACTGTTGTATATTCTGTATGTGCACTATTTGAGCTGGTGGCAACTATTAATTACCATTTATTTTGGCTTAAAGTACTGTATTTACTTCTGTTTGGCAACATTTAGTAGTTTATTTAGTAGTTAAATATTTTTATGTTTGATTAATGGTGTGTTATGGACTGAACTAGTGTTACAGCAGATTTTCTTCTAGGTTGTTGCCTGTTTTGGGGGACTCCTATTGGCTCACTGTAGACACTCATAATGGGTAGTAGTGTGTATTAGCTGTAGGGATCTAAACAACAGCTCACTCACATATTTTCCTGTGCCAAAAGAAGGATATTCTACACCATATTATTTAGTATTTCTGTCACTCCCCACTCAATTTTAAAGTAGTTTTAGGCCATTCTGATCCTTATTTCCAGACAGAGATGGAAGAACATGGAGAGAGGTTGTCTGACCGGATTCAAGCCACGAGTAGTTGTAGTTTCTGGTTGGCATCTTTAGCCTTGTATTATTTAGTATTTCTTTTATATGTCATTCTGAGCCATAACTGTGTGACTGTGGAGAGATGACAGAACATGAATGTGAGGGAAATGTTTGGCCAGTAGTTCATGATTGGCATCTTTACTCCTGTAGGCAAGGAGAAGATCCATCACTCACCAATCTGCTGTGCAGTGCTTGGTGTATGCTTACATGGAGTGACTGGATCAGAGTCAAATGTCAATCCTGCACACATACTGTATGCACACCAGTGCTGCACAGTTAAACTAATTGCAATGTCAGCCTGTTATATAACCACAAAAGGCTGTGATTTAATTAAATAAATATGCACATGTGTGAACGTGACAGTGTATTCTCTGTGGGCGGTTTGCTTGTTATCTATACTCCTAATACAGAGAAGACCAGTGAGTCTCTGTTCAGGCAGTGGTGTGTGTGGTCATATGAACCAGTAGTGTTGTGCTGCACTTAGACCCCTTTAGTGACTTTTTTCAAAAGTCTAACTACATCTAACTACAAATCTAGAGACTTTTTGGCCTTACATGACCTACTTTCACTGTGAGTCATTAAAATTAGTAACTGAATGTCCCGTTCTGTGGTCGTTGCTCCTTCACTGTCTGGTTTCAGTTTTTGACATCACTCTGCTGCGAGCAAAAATCATGTTTTTATTGTGGAAAAAGTTTCACTTTTCTTTACAAAACACAACAGCTACACATTTTCTATAATTTAACCAAGACATCACCATCATCAAAAACACCGATCATTTTAAGAAGCTCTCTCTGTGTCACAAATCCGTTCTGTGACAGGAATCACAATGATGTCCCTGAGCAGAGAGAAGAAAAAATACACTTATAAAAAACTTTTGAATGTAACTGTCGTGTTAACTATCTATGTAGAGAAGTGGGAGCGGGTGGGGAATTCTTCACATAAAATGACACATTAATAAATAAAATTTGATCACATGAAATGAAACATCTTCATTTGACACAACACATACATGACGACAGCTCTTGCTTGGCACAAGAGGAGCAAAGACTCCTTTAAAGACTTTGGCACCGCTGAGTTAATTTATCTTGATCTGTTTTCATTTTTACAGTCACACACATTTAAAACGCACCTGGTGGAAGCAACCTTCAGTGGCTCAGACAACAGAACGTGATTATGAGTATTATAGGCAACTATGCTTTAACCTGTTGGACAAATGTTCTATACAGCACTGTATAGGCCTTGGAGGGCACCACAATATTCCCCCCAAGACCTGTAAACACACTTTTAGGTGTAAAGTCTCTGAAGTTCCCCTTTAAGATAAAATACAGTACAGACAGTACAGACTGTCAGTCATCAATGCTGCTCAAAACCCATTCTGAAGAAATTAATCTTTAAATAATTTTGCTACATCTTCATCCAAATTAAGTGCTATAAAACATACCTTGATTTTTTATTCTAGTGAACCAATAATCAGCTGATATTTGAGACTTAGTTCTCAAGATATTGGCTTGGACTTCACTCTATCATATAACAACTGAACATCACAGTACTGGCTGTGATACACTGAAAGGCAGAACATGCCCCTTAAATCCTAAATAAGCTCCAAACTGCGTTCATATGATCACAGGCCACAACGTCTGTCTTGTACAGAGAGCGTTCAGCCTGCAGCTCTTTCATATCTTGTCCTGCTTTATTTTCTAGAGGACACTACATTGACAACGAGGGAGCAGTGCAGCAGCTCTCTCAGTTCAAAGGTCGCTCTTCTGCGACCCTAGTCCGTGCTTAGTCCTGAGTCCCTGCCTCTCCATGATGTTCCACAGCTTGCGCAGGTTGGACTGGGTAATTACGTCATCTGGTTTGAGCTGGAGTGCACGCAGGTAGTTGGCCTCTGCTTCGGGAAGTTTCCCATTCAGGTGGAGGATGGCACCAAGATTCATCAGAGCAGCTGGATACTAACAGAAGGCAAACACACAGTGGTCAAATCATCAGAGAGGGAGACAGAGTGGTGCACAATACAAGGATTATAGCCATGAGGTGTGTTTTGTTACAGGATTACTGCTCCTGTGAACTATACTGACCTTGAATTTGGACAAACTATTTTAAGTTTGCCCTTCTCAGCTCAGCATTTGTCACAGATAGATATGTGAGACACACACACACTACAAGAAGCTTGTCAGGGTCGAGTATTAGGTTTTTTATTATATGAATGAACAAACCTAACCGGTATTTAAGGGTATGTTTCTGGAATCCTATTAAATATAACAGAATCTTTTGAAACTGCAAAGTGAAACCATCTGGCATTTAATAGTGCACCCACTGTGGAAATCTACAAATTCCAGGTCGCAGATATGATCCTAGTTCCCAGGCCTGCATCCATACTGCACAACATATGCTTAGCAGCTTGGCAGCTAGTTCATACATTTTCCCTCACAACAATGATACCTCACTGCTTTACATTGTGTTAGAAGACTGGCCCTGGGAGCTTATTTTTCCCACACCTTATGTAACAAATTAACGCTTACACATCGGAATACTCTAAGCTGTGGCCTAGAAGATGCTGGGTAATTATAGAATGAATGCAGTTTTATAGCGAGAGGAGCTGCAGTGCAGTGCTGCTATTCCTTTTTCACTAAATATTTGTTTTCCTCACTTACTGCAACAAATTAGTTACATTTCAAAGTGCTGCTTTAACTTTTTCTGCTTTCTGCTTACAAACCAAAGAAATCTGTAAGCAGCTGAGACATGCTAAGTCAGACAAATGAGGTTGCCTTTGTCATTATAAACAACTAGGCGATATGCAATACTAAGTCTGGGTTATACAATAGTAAGTCCACACAAACTGTCACACAAACTGTGGGATATTATAAATGGAGGTCTGTTTAAATGTGTCCAGTGTATATAAGAAGGCAGCCAAAACGTAAGTAAGTAATTCATTCTTTCTTTTGACTGAAAAAAATACTTCTGAAGTTGAGTTGATGTTGCTGTACTACACTCACAGCAATGAAAGGACTGAAGTTCTTGGCTTTCAGCAACAATACAAGATGTAATGCAGCATATTTTTTCGTGTTAAGACAATCTCTGTCTTAACACAGTTCAGATTTTCAGTTCAACGTGTTTGATTAAAGGAACCGTAAAGCACATACTGCAGTCTAATTATGCATAGTATTATTAAAATCCATGGTCAGTAAACAGCTTGATCAAACTATAATCTTATATCCCAGTGGTGTAAATAAAGCATTTTAGCCTGTGTGCGTAAAATAAAAAACTCGAGCACCTGTCTCTAGAGGCACACAATCCTTGCCTCTTTTAGCACGTTGCCAGCCCTGAATCTTTCATGACCTGAAAGCTATTGGATTAAGCTGATATTTGAGAAACTGTCATTCACTGAGCAGACGTGTTCAGGGAAAATGTCAAAGACAAGAGGTGGTTTACTTGTGACAAATGACAAGAGAAGCCTTCAGTGTGTCTGAATGTGTAAGAAGGCTTCTAGACTGTGAATTATATTGACTGTGACTTTGAGGTAGCTTATTTTTACAGATTAAAACATAAACACGTGGCTTTTCAAACTAAGATGGTCAACCAGCATTTTTCTCTTATATGGTTTTACTCAGCCTTTAAGGCTTACACGGGATATAAACAGACAGACAGGCCTTATCTAAAAAGGGGCAGATGCTACAGTATAAAGTAGTGATTACCAACCTGTAAATCTGCCCCATAGGGTACAACTGGGTGCATGTAAAAGCTGTAGATTAGCTCAGCTTATTTGAAGAAAAACAGTTAGCAAGCTGTATGTCTAAAATTAGCTAAAAGTAATACATACATTGTTACATAGTCAATTTAAAGTATGAATGAACAGTTGGATTGGTTAGTGGAAAGTAGTTGACTGAAACAATAACTAAAAGTATTGGTATATGGACAGTTTACATAGTGTAAAGTGATAAATCTATACTAGATATCTAAAAGTAATAAAATACTATGCAACAGGTGGCTAAAAAGTAATACATAAATGGTGGAAATGCAGCTAACAATATTTACTGCCATTCTGAGTTCCTCAAACTAGAAGTACATACGTCTATGATGTGCTAGCTGAAAATAAATCTGAATCAGTTGGCTAAAATTATAAATAAACAATTAAATCTGTTAAAAATAATGTCTGAATGGTTGAAATGGTTACTCAAGGGGTTGAAGTGAAATACATGGCGTCAAAGGTAAAACTCAAAGAAAAGTGGCAAAAGTGAGTAGCTTTGACCATTTCAAGCATCAGGGACAAACATAATTTTCAGAACTGAACAAAACATGAAAAACATGTCCTTATATAATTAGAATAAGTGTTAAATAACATCCAATTTAACATACATGCATTTGTAATTCAACAGGAATGTGTGTAGTGATAAGGAGGGATACAGTGCTTGAGTTCATCTGGTCTATAAAGGCACAACAGACAAAAACAGTTGCATGTTGTGGCAATACAACCAGTTACTCCAGCAAAAGGCACCAAGATGAAAGTCTAACTCTCTCTCCTTACTGAACTGGAGACATAAGTCACAGAGCACACTGCCACTAAGCAGACCTACATGACAAATGACTGCATACAGGGCTTCTTTGACCCAGACCCAGACCAGTCCACACACCGGTTTCCTTTAAAGTGACTGATTCACATAAGGCAGAAAAAACCTCTAACCTCCTCGACTCGCAAGTGCTGACGTCAACCGATGCTTTAATTGTAAAATTAAACAAAACTACAGTGAACCGAGGTATAATGTTTCTGAATTCCACATCAGAGGACAGTTACCACTGAACTTGTTTCTCTTTGGGATTTGTTTGCTTTCAAAAGCACATCGAGGCACCATTACACACCGTTTCCATTTTATATTCAGCTGTTTGCCAGAAACAACAGTACTATAACATAATGTCAGAATGATGGGTAAAACACAGTATGTTGTAAAATGAATTTACAGTGCAGGTGTGTGTACATTTCCATGATGGGTGCTAACAGGCCCACCAGTGCAGGTACTTACATCTGGTCTGAGCCTGGCTGCACGCTCATACTGCCTCTCCGCCGCCTCATTTAGACTTGCCTGTCTGAAGAGAAGACAAAAAGAGGGAAGGGAGGGAGGGTGAAAAATGTGCACATAATAACTCAATTTATATTATTAATAGGGCATTAATGCAAATTACTGATAATAACAGCAATTAAATCTGTTCAACTATGATTTACTGCTATTATAAGTTAATCATTCATTAACCAGGTTTAATTGGTTCATTTTATTTATCATTTTTATTGGAATAGTCAGATTAATGGTATGTTATGATCATCTTTGCATATGAACATGAATAAAGCAGTTTTTCATTGCATTTAAAGTCTCCTGCCTCTCTAAATCACAGTGCATAGGACTTTATCAACATTGACATGTTTCTCATTCACTATTCTGTATTAAATTAAACTTGGGGATAGAAATCTCTTGAAAAAGAGTTCTAGAAATACATAGCTATTTTAATTAAACTTTGGTGTATTTGAAAATGCAGGTTAACACTCATATGGGGACATCAACTTTCAGACTTGGTTATTATTCATGTCCTGTAGTCGTGAGGGTGGTGCTGACTTCAAAAAAATACCATAACACCAACCCATTTTTCTTTTCATATTACAGACGGGTACATAAAATGGCAACAATTAATCTGCTCCATACACATAATTTTATCCGAGGAGCACATGAGCCAGATTTGGCTGTGCCAAAACCAATAAAGTCAAAGAAATCATTCTTCTCTTGTAATTCATATTTATAAGCCTGTGATTCAAGTAAAATGCAGGGTTCACTGCAGTTCATAACCGATATCGTAGTCATCATCTTGTGGTGTCTCTCTGTGGTCTTTGTTTGGTTTGGTCAAAGTTAAATGACACAAAGATTTTGAATCTATAATTAGGTTTACAGGGAAATGCGAGGTCCTCCTTAACTAAATTACTTGACAGATCACCAATAGTACGTTTAAAGGATTTCTATACAGGCACAGTAACTAATAAATAAAATAAAACAAGCTTAATACTTTTTTTATATTTCACCTTTAATATCAGTTAAGAAGCTTTAGTTTTAAATCAAGCTAATGGCAGGTGTGTATTGTCGCTTTCTTTAAACCTTAATACTAATCCATTTGGATGTATGTCAAGGATGTAAATAACCAGTAACCAGACCAAAATGCAGCAGAATGATCTGTCATGTAGAATTACTCCTAAATTTCCAAAGCAAACCTCTGCCAAACCCTGAGACTTTTAAGTTTTTACAAATGCTCTGTGGTGCTGTGTTTATGGGTGATGCTAAAGAGCAGTAATGTCTTTTCCAGATATGTAGAGCCAAATGGAATTAAGGCACATCGCTCCAATATTCCCTTCAGATGCTGAGAGTACAGGACATTTTCAGTCCTTTTTGACACATTCTCAGACTTATATGCTGTCTGTGTACAGGCTTGCCAAATTTCAAGGGTAAATTCTCCAGTGGCTTCTTTACAAGCTCTGGACTGAAACATCAAGATGATGGACTCAAACTGTACTGCTGTTTATATATGCTATTCATAATAGCTTTTATGGCTGCTATTTCCATAGAGGGTGCATTTACTATTCTATAACATTGGTAGAATTTATATTTCAAAGATGGTTGTTAAATGAAAGTAGTAAAAAAAAAATCCACCCACAAATGATAAAGCTGAACAACCACAGAAACTGTCAATTTCATAAATTTCTTGAAATGCAAATTTACTCTGTAATGATTTTCATTGCGTTTTCAAGCACGGAAAATCCACTTGCAAGTGGTGTTGTTGTATGTCGGCAGTTGAGCCAACCTGAGCATGTGAGCAGCACTGAAGACCACATCAAACTCTGAACTGTCCATCTCCGCGGCTCTCTCTGCCATCTCTGCAGCTTCACCAAGACGAGACTGCTCCAGCAGAAACTGTCCTGGAAACAGGGGAAGATAAAGAAAGAGTGCTTATTTCCAGGGTGTTCTGTGCTGAATTATTTCACTGAAGTTTCCCCTGTGAAATTTTTCTGGAAATTAGCCATTGTAGCAAAGTCAGTTTGTCGATCTACTGGTTGAGAAGCAAAGAGAGGCAAATATCGGGATTATGGTGGAACAAAGGCACCTGAATGGAAATTAACATATGAGTGCTGCAGGAAAGTCAATGAGGAGTCTGAGAAAGTGAGAGAGAAGTGACACAGTAAAAAAGGGAAGGATTGTTTTGCTCAGCGGTGTTTGAGAACACAGATGAGACAGTGGTATTTCATGTTTTTCCTGTGGGAGTCTGGCCACCTGGTGCGGCACCCTTAAGTGCCTGCCTGGCTATAAATTAGAGGCGGCGGCCAGCCACAGATGTTACTGTATGCAGGAAGAGTGGAACGTGTGGAAGCTCCATTGAGACATGCTTCTGTTAGCTTATGTTTGTGCAGCTTCCAAAAACAAGCTATTAGACACCAAAGCAGACAATATAAAACCAGATCGTATGAGGAGTGTCATGCTGGTTGCATTACAATGTGTTACAGCAGCAGAGGCAACCTTGTCTTAGCAATTACCCCATGTATCCTCACTTCCATGAAATGTGTGTCTGCGTGTGCAGCTGTTGTGTTACAATGTGGACTGATAGCATCACTGCTTACACACTCACACCTGGAGCTCATCCACTAAACCCAGGACAGCTAAGGCAGACAGATTTGCGATAAAAGGAGGTGACCAGCCCAAATAAACATCACCTATAGCAAGAAGCTACAAGATAACATTGAAATAAGAAAATAGCCAGATAGACACAGAGAGGGAAAGACTATAAGAAGGGGAAACAGCTTTGTCCAAAGATAGCAATGTACCCTTTGCCAGGCACCAAACTAAACTCAAACCCCATGATATCCAGTGGAGAGAAAGCACCAGGAGGAACAGAGAAAGATAAGGAGGAGAAGGGGCAACACACAAATGTGCTTTCAGTAAGACGGGACAGATTTAATTTCCTGTGAATATCCTGGAGATAGCGACATGACGCAGCATGGAGCCCGTTCCTCTAGACAGATATAAAATGCAGTATTAACAGTGTAACAATATTGTATTCTATGTTACGAATAGTAAACAGTGTACTCTGATCCCCTCTCCTCACTCAAATAAACATAGCATGTTTGTGCACATGTCTACACCATCTGCAAATCAGCTCCAACACTCCTATCACTGATACTAACAGTGAATGAAATGACTGCGCATTATCATAATTACTGTTTGGAAACCCGACATAACAGTAAGGGAACTGACACTTCCAAATGATCACCATGGTCTTTCTAAAGTTCTTGTTAGGTTAAATAAGCATTTATCTTGAATTTGGGGGGTGTACAACATGAATTGTAAAAGGATCTGGTATTTTTAATGGCTCTGGGTGACACTACAAAGTTAAAGTGCTAGATAAATAGTGTAAAGAGCCCTGCCTAATTATACACTTCATACAACTTACTGCGGGAAACCCTGATGGTTACAGTGAAGCCTACAGCAGCTGCACAGCAGAGGTTTGGATTACAAGGAATCAGAAAATGACTTCAAATGATGTTTTCATAGCTCTCTCAATTATAGAGAAGACAGAGGATAGACACAAGCATGTTTTTATAAGTTTAATGTCAGTTTTTAAATGTGCTTTGCCAAAAATACTTTATAATGTTTCTTTATTAATACATGTTTTTATGTTTCTTACCATAGTGCATGTAGCAGTTTCCTTTTGTTGGGTCTAGTTGAATAGCTCTCAGATAATACTTCTCTGCTTCTGTCTTCTGACCCTGAAAGAAAAGGGATGGTAATTATTTATTAATCCTCATATATAACAAAAAATATTGCATTGTTTAATTAAAAAGGTTTTGTTATAACACAAGAAAAGTATAAAATATACAGTAATAGACCTGCAAGCACAGTCCAAGTACCTGACACAACTTAACTGCTGTGACTCTGGTGACCACCAGGAAAAGGCCATGACTGAACAAGTGGTTTAATAAAGTTGTTTGTATGCTTAGACATGCTAAGATGACCTTTTGTCTGCTGACATGTGCACCAGAACTAGTCTCTAGTCATATCTACAGACTAGAATTACATAATATTATTGGTGCAATGAAAACTAAAACTATGTGTGATACAAAATTAAGGATACTCTGTGATGCTGAAAGGAATAGCTTAAAGAAATAAAAGATGAGTGACAGCACTACCAGCTTATATCAATCTTAATTAATAGATAATGCTAATGAATTAGCATAATGGTGTGAGGTGACATTATAATGGCACAACTACTGAATACGTTACAGTAAATATACTGTTTAACATACAATTTATAGCTATGTAATGTATAGATGGGCCTGTTTAGTTGGGCATCTATGTCACAAATATATACATATATGCGTTATGTACATAATATTTATTGTACACAAAGAAATTCCTTTGTGTTTCACTATGCCTGCTCCACTGTTGTTTTAGTACAATGACTTGTATCAGTGGAGACATACTTCAGTAACCCTGCTGTTAAGTTCCAGCAGGAAACGGATGCTCATAAAGAACACAGTA
>OMLM01003529.1:50810-63882 GCA_900302695.1 Helostoma temminkii
CCTCACCTCCCATGCCTAATCTTTGAAGAAAATCATACAAGGAATAAGTATGTGTGTGTGTGTGTGTGTGTGTGTGTGTGTGTGTGTGTGTGTGTGTGCCTCAAACCACACCAAAATACTGTTCCTGTGCACGAGGCTCAGTTTCTCCACCTATTTTGTTTCATGCTTCAGTACTGATTGCTTCCATATTGCCAACGGACCCGCCATGCAACAAGAAATGAAAAAAGTGGGCATTAGGTTCGCTTCATTAGCTGTTTTCCCATGCCCGCAATCGCTCTAAATGAGAGAGTGAACACTGGGCCTAGATGGCTTATTTCACATTTGCTTTGGCTCTATTCTTTTCATATTCAATTAAACCTTTTCCCTAGTCATCCATCAGGACTGTAAGTAGAGTTGCACTATAGTTGAGTAGTTTTCCACATATAGAGGCAGTGGTTAGCATTAGTGCTGAATGTATCTAGATAGTTAGGTTAAAATCATAAATCAGCTTAGTGCTGGCTGTGCGGCTGGCACAACTTTCCCTAATGCTCAACACATTATTCAGACAGACAGCGGGGCTCTAATGTTACACTAGACTCCTTTAAGCACTTTGACCTTGGGAGGATTAGGGCAAATTAGTGGTTTAGGAGTTCCACTTGATATTTGCTGAGGGATGTGAATTGGTAGAGGACGATCAGGTTCCAGCTTTACTTTTGTGTGGATTTACTTAGTCGCTTTGAAAGTTGTAGTAGTTCTCAGACACTCCAAATTTCAGAGAAAAACTGCACATGCAGGGGTGAACCACAGTACAAGACTTCAGTTTGACCTTTTCTCCCCAAGTCTGTGTTGTCGAACGACTCCAGCAGGATGGCCAAAATTGTAACTGATGGAGTGATTCAATAAGGAAGCAGAGTAATTGTATTATAAGCTTGTCCACTGACCCATTGTCTAGGGTCCATCCAATCTCCTGTTCCTTAAGCCATGTAGTAGTAGAGGGGGCCTCTCTGTGAGTGAGGGCCCTGCATGGATCTGGAGCCCCAAGCCTTAGGGAGCACAGCAGATGTCCAGCCACATCGGACCACTCTAATTTGAACCTCTACCTCTGTGTGTGTGCTATGTATATCTTCAAATCTTTCAACAAACAGGGGAAATGATCAGAACCAAGGTTTAAAGCCCGTGAGGGTTGCAGCTGCAAATGTGTATGATTGTGTGTCACAGAACTGCAGTCTGGTTGTGTCTTCACTCAATACCTGAGGCTAAGGAAGGAAAGAGGTCAAACATCTCCAAAGAGGTTACAGGAGGCTCACAGTTCAACTCCCTCTTTTAAACTTGACTCAGCTGTGAACGTTCTGTTGCCACATAAAGGAATGTATGGAATGGCAGAGGTGGTACATTAAGTGTGAGTTTCTCCATGGAAGAATAACATGAGGTGTTTAAGGTGACATTTTGGAAAAGTTGGGCAAACATGCATGCCCTTGATGTCTTCTAACCCTCACATGTGGGCACAGATACACACAGCGAGAGACAGGAAAAACACACGGATAATCTGGAACTCATCCACTCACAGAGGGATACTGTAGCTTTCATCTACTCCAGACAAACTCTCCATGTCTGTGACCTTCAGACATGAATTTATGCAGCTTCGCTGTAAGTAGCTCATTTTCTATTTGGCATGAGCCCTGGATCACGGCTGATCCAAGGTCACAGAAAAAAGGTATTTATTGGAACAAATCTGTCTTAATTTCCTCTTTCACACTTCCTGAGTCATTTTTCATTCAAGGGTCAAACACTAAGTTCTGAAAGCACCACAATTCCTCCTTGACTTCTGATTAAACTTTGTTTTACATGCAACTTTCATTCAGTCAGAAGTGTCAGAATAGTCAGAAGCTTGTGCCTCATAACAATTATAATTGTCCTTCAGCCTCTAGAGAACAATCAATAGGATAGATTCAACTTGCTCCGGAGTCCCATAAGTCACTCAGTATAAATTATTCATCACTCTACTCTGCCAAGTAGTTAGCCACTGCAATCATTAATACAATAATATTTTGTCTTGGCTTAGTTCCTGTTTTTTGAATGTATGTTTGTATGTGTGTGTATGTGTGTGTGTGTGCATGTATGTGTATGTACTTGCACTTACAATGATGGACAACAGTTTGGCATATGTAAGGTGAGCAGGGACGTGATCAGGCTTGGCCCTGAGGGACTCTTTGTACCAGTGGGCTGCTTCCTCCAGCCTGTTTAACCTCATGTACGCCTCTCCTGGAACAGATCACAGATTGGGAGTGAAATTTGTCTTAAACATTAGAGGCTAAAGCAATTTTTCAAGTAATTGGCTTAAGTGTTCATTTAATTGTGACACACAATCAAGGCAATGAAAAATATTGTCCATTTTTGCTGTTCACACTTGGATCAATACATGGCTATGTACAATACAGCTGAATATGACATCAACACAACAAAACCATTCACACATATGTTCTAAATTGTGTTTTCTATTAAAAATAAAATATGGTTGTTGGATTCTTTAATAAGCCGCACTGAAAGATTGAATGTTATTTTTTGTTGCTTTATGTTTCTGTGAGTACAAAAATTTGATCATTACACACGTTCTGAATAAAATGACCTCAGTGCAGTTTGATATGAACCACACATTTTTCTTTAATTATATTTGTGTTTGAAACTATGAGATTTTGTTTGATCTGATGGCATGATAAAATAAAGTGATATAATTTTTAATAATTCACTCTCCCTTCCCATTCTCACTCAGTCCATCTAAGTATTTCATGTAGACATTTCCCTTCCACCTCAATTATTCTGTTGGAATGATCTTCCAATAATGGTATTAGTGAAGAAAAGAGTCCCCTTTAAGAGGATAACAAGTTTGTGTATATATTTCTGATTTGCAGCTTTGGTGGTTCAGAAGGTTTATTTTAGCAAAATTTATAGTCACATTTTTTTATTTGATTCATGGCCTAAGATAAAACAAAAGACAAATATTTAACATGAAAACAAAGCAGTCTCCAAAATAGTAAATATTTATTCATTTCTGTAGAAATTCAGAGTGAAAGAAGCTCCCACAGTAACTTACCCATCATGTTGAAAAGGCTGTGTGGTGCAAACTGCCTGGGCATTTTCTGCACGGCTTCCTTATAAACAGACAGGGCCTCCTGCAGTGGAGGTAAAAAACAGCAAGTCATGTTTTGTTTTGCATAAACTTTATGTAGGCTTCATAACTGATGAGCTGCTCCAACTGTCTTAAAATCCACTGTTACTTTTTCCCAGTCCTATATGGTTGAACCTTAAGTTCTACAAATACAAATGGTTAAATTATAAGTGGTCATAAAACAATATAGCTTCTTGACTTATTCTCTTGGTCCTTCAAGCACAAATGAAACACCCTAACCTCTTGTTGGCCTTGTTCATGGAGCAGTTTTCCCAGGTTGTACAGGCAGCTGGTGACAGAGCTCTTGTGAGCGTGGGGGTCCTTCAAGTTCTCATCAGGAATATCGGCACAAGTGAGGAAGGTGCGCTTGGCCTCTTCCAGGTTGCCCTGGTTCATTAGGATGATTCCTGTGTTCAAGTAGGCCGCTGTGAGGAAAGGGGGTAGAGGAATGAGGTGGTGAGTTAAACCATGATGGATACATTTTAGAGGGGACGAGTAAAGACATGATCTGCAATCCAACATTTGACAAGTTTTCTTAGTTTTCTAGGTTGACTAAATTATGGTCAACTGAGGACACTTGTAAAACACAAAATGTATATTTTCTAATTTGTCAATATACCGGTTTTAATTAATCACAGCTCAACATTTTGTATGCAGAGGCTTTACAAAGACTGTTTGAGAAGATGGACAAGTAATAATACAGCTGAAAAGGAAAGAGGACATGGGTCAAACATAAATAAAATCTCCATGAGAAACATAAGAAAGAAATTAAAAGAATATGGCCAAAAAGATCAAAGACATAATTTGCAGATAACTCATCAAGATGAAAAACTGTCCTGCTTCATAAAATAGTCCTTGGTGCAAAAAAGACGAAGCCTCATCTAACACAAGAGCAGTCAAGTGTGAGATTGAATCTCCTCATTTCCCATCAAGCTGAAACAGCCTGAGTATGACCCTCTAAATGACCGCAAGAGAGCAAGAGAGCAAGAGAGCATCTAATTCAGCAACAACATTGGAGCATGATGGTGATTCAATAACAGATCTTTAACTAACATCCAATTAATCCAAACAAAGACTTAGCCAAAATTGACTAATGTATGAGAACATCTAATTGCTGATGTCTCTTGAAATCAGCAATTCCCCGTCATCAGCTGATCATGACTGCCTCAGTCATCATGTATCAGCTAAATGAGACCTTTTAAACCTGCATAAAAAAAATTAATAAATAAACTTACATGCTAGCGTTGGCCGACTTCCGATGGCCAGTTTGTAATAATGCAGGGCATCAGAAAAACGCTCATTCTCTTGCAGCAGCAAACCTCTGTTAGACAGAAAAATGAGACATATTTTAGAATACCATAAGCCACATAACAAAGCATTTGTCTTGCCATTTTTATCTGTAATTGTAAAGTAAGCTTTGACCAAAGTTACCGCATGTCAAAATGATGAGGTGACTTCGGGTGAAAACTAAAAAGAAATGAAACAAAAACTGTCGCAGTTTCTGCATCCCTTATCCAATATGCCACTGCTTAAACCTCAGTATATCCAACTATCCATCATGTTCAGTCAGTAACTCATGTGCATAAAACACCATCATTCAGTTTTCTCTTCTAACATGTTGCTCTTGCCAGCTTCCTGACACCCAGGGAACAGAGAAGTGGGGGAAAACAGTGTCAGCATGGGAGCAACAGACATGGGTCTGCTTTGAGGTTTTGGCACCTTTGACACCTTGCATTGGAAGTGGCTTTGTGTTCTTCTGCAGGCCTTGGCTATTGAAATCAGTAGCAGAGCAAACACGGAGCCACCAGGGACACACAAAGTTATTTCCTCTTTGTCACACTCTTGCATCACGCTTCCCTTCTATTTTAGATCTATTTTTGTTTTAAGTTCTTCCAGCCTTTCACTGTTCTATGCCTTGTTCCCTCTCCCTTCTCCCTTACTGCCTTTCTTCTTTTGCCACTGTGATCTCAAGTGATGGATTGGAGGAATCAGAATTCATTCGTGTCAAGACTGCAAACAGGAGGAGGGGTGGGAACGGGTATCTTTAACACTCACAGGTTATACAGCATGTCAGCCATGTTCCCTCGGTAGTGCAAAGCGTTTCTGTATGCCTTCTCCGCCTCTGCCATCTTGCCCTGGTTCTTCAGTACGTTCCCCAAGTTCCCCCAGGCTACCGGAGAGAAATGTCAGTCAAAAGTTACGCTTTCAGATAGTTTCATTTAACACAGTGCTGTTGCCATAAACTTGCCAAAACAAAACCAGTAACCATTTCTTTTTATTATAAACAACAGTTAATGGATATTAGTTTGTTCACTTATTAATCACTTTGCGTTACTTCTGTATTTAAATAACAATTTCAAAGTTATTCTAGCACTAGTGAGCAAAATATGATATTGATGTTTTTTCTATGTTGCCGTTTCAAGGCAATACGTTTCTGACCATGGTCTCACTTTTGTACATAGTTCAAGACCATGAACTAGGCTGGCTACAGAGAGTTTCACAGTGGATATGGATAAGGATATGTCCAACATTCAGGACTGGGTATCATTTAAAATCTTAGTCACTCTCCAATGAGAAACGGTATCGCTCTCTTACCTTTAGCAGGATTCACATTAATCCCAGACTTGTAAAGGTTTTCCTCATTGCTCCAATCTCTGTTTCGCTGAAAAGTTCTGAGTCCATTGAGCAGCACTAGTCCCATACAGAGACACAACAGCAAGGCCTTGCACCCTCTAGTCCTCAGTCTTACATATGAGGTTCTTGCACCAGTAGCAACCAGTAAACAGAAACCAATACTGGGGATGTACAGTACCCTCTCAGCAATTACAAAACCTACATAAAAGAACAAGTTGGTGGCTGGAATGAACGGCAATGACAGGACGCCTAATGCAAATAATACAACATTTTCTGTAGGGGGCAGGGATGTCCGTGGAGAGAAGTGGTGAAGTCCAGCTGACCCATTCATAGTGGTTTTTGGTGGTCCCTGATCTGTGTTATGGTTTGTGTCGGGACCATGGTAGCCGTTCCCATTAGTAATAGATTTTCCATTAGTCACTTTCCCATTGGTCTCCTTTGCTTTGCAGGTTGGGCCACGGAGGCCAAACAATACAAGAAGAATAAATCCACTGTAGAAGGCAACTGTGTGAAGGTTCCTCCAGTCAGCCAGGGACTTGACCAAGGGCACAGCATCCATGGACCAATCAAAACTGAGTTTGTCGGGGCACAGCAGGAGCCAAGCATTGGCAGCAGGCAGATAGAGGAATGTTAGCGTTCGAGTGAGGAAATGTGGTGAGTCAGCTGCAGGATTGTCAGAGTTGGAAAAGTTAGGAGGCTTGTTGCCCATCCAGTAGAGGCGAGTTGACAGCAGAATCATTCCCCAGGAAGCCAGCACACCAAGACTCAGCAAAACATTGATGTTCTTTTTCTGAAAAAAACAAAAACTTGTGTTAAATGAAAACAACTACATCAATATTTCTGTCAAAAAAACAGCATTTTGTCTGCCTTCCACAGCACCTACAGTCTTTTAAATATCTGCATTTCTGCATAGTTATAAATGTATTTTTACCCTCTGTGGACACCAAGATTTGTATATTATGTATAAACACAGTGAGCTTTAGCTTTCTGACTAATAAATGTTTTAGCATTTCTCTGCTACAGTAAACAATATGAAGCAATGTCTGGAATGTTTTTGACAGCTGTTTAGGGCTTAAACTGCACTCGTGTACAATTATACAGTTCTGCATAACATTGGCATACTTCTTAAAATTAAAACACACCACAGCCAGAGACAACAGAACTACTGTAGTACCATCTGACATATTCAAACTGATGAAAGACACGGTGGAATTTAAAAAACAGCATGTGCTACAATAGAAACAAACAATCAAGCAATCAAAAAATCTGTTTTTTGAAATATGTACACATTAAAAGTCAAAAAGTTCAAAGTCAAACTAAGCAATGGGGGAAATATATTTAAGTAGACTTAGCTTCTACCATTTTCCATATATTACTAATCCTCAGTCTTTAGTTCCGACCTAGTTGAGGTTAACTAAGTAAATTTGAAGCATGAGAAGCTTTCCTCTAAGTCTTTCCTTGTTGCCTGTCAGTGAGTGTGACTGATAATCAGCTTAGGAGTCATTGTGTCGGTATGTAGATGTTGTTTACATCTCATAATTCCCCAGTATGATCACCTTTAGCTCCTCTGTCACGCAACACCTTTCAACGAGCTGTCTCACAGCAACTTAAACTGAATGACCCCTTTACAACTTACAAATTTAAATAGGACAAGCTTAAAATAACGTTATGGTGACTGATGCTTACACTAATACATACTCAAAAGGAAACTGAGAAAACATTCAGTAAAAAAAAAAAAAAAAAATCGGAGGAAAATATTTGATGCATATATTATATTCAAAGCCAGTGTCAGAAACTACTTAATCCACCACTATGCCAAAAGTACAATGAATTACAATTTACCGTGTGTTATTTAGGTGTTTGTAAGCCTGCATTTTGAGATACAGCAAACATATATTCACCCCTATGACCTTTTTGACCACTGGCTTATTAAATTACATTCATCAGTGTGAACAAAAAGAGAAGTGTGAAGGCACAGCCTTAAGCCTGGTCATTTTGTTAGTTTTCCCGTCAGACTTGTCAATACTACGCTTTGCTTTCTGAAATCAGTTTTTTTATTTTCAACGATTAAGTAAACCCTATCTCATTTGTTTCACTATACACTTATTAAACACTTATTGTAAGGGAAAGACAGTTTTACGGAGAAAGCCTGGTAAAGTGATTATTGCTAATGTTCCTCCGAGAGTTTATGTAGTGGTCTAAATTCCGCAAAACATCATGGAGATGCTGCGCGCTTCTTTTTCAGAGCCCATTTATCCTCTTCAAGCAACAGTAATATGAACTCTATTTGAACTTGTCTGCGGGGAATATGTGCTATTAGTGTGCATGTTCATACACTGTGAGTGCTGTTTATTCTGTGTAGTAATACAATGAGACAGTTAACATATTGTTGGTCTAGTAGATGGGTTATCAGTTTTTATTGGCTTTAATAGGCCTATAAGTGATAATCACCATCACAGCCTCTATAACTTGGGAAGTTGTGTAACCCAGTGTAACCCTTCTTTTGCTTTCATCTCTCAAGTGAATTTATTCTACTTAGGTCATAATTTTGACTTTCTGTATAACTCCTTTAAATAGACTGAAACAATCTTTTATATGTACTTTCAGGCGCCACAGTGGAAAACATAATAATTTATAACAAAGCAATGTTGAGATTAGAATAAGAGGTTTAGCTTTGTTTGCCTGATGCGCTGGCTCCGGTTCAGTTATAGATTTCTCCAGATCAGAAACGAAAAAGCACGTTCAACTTCAATTCATTAGCTCGGGTGGGAAGTGTAGGCACACAAAGAGTCATTTGTCAATAGTAAGATGGAAAAGGGCCAGCTCAAGGAGTTCAACATTTTGGAGCACTGCATGATGCAGCGACATACTGAGAGGGAAAAAAATTGGATATTGATTCCAACACTGAAGGGTGGTACACAGAGGATGAGACAGAATGCCTTTTACACAAAAAAGAGGGTGGTACTTATTAATGGATGAGCCTGTATCGCATGTCAAGGGAGGAAACTGTCTGAGAAATCCAATTTTGCTTGGTTTCAGAAGATAAGCCAATTTCAGCAGAGGAGTCATTTGTGGTGTTTAGGTTTACCCCTCACTGCCTTGTCTATTCTTAAATCGTTCCTTAATTGACTTCCAGATCAATGGCACACAAGTCAAACTGCAGAGTGGAGGTCCTGCTCTTCAGTAATGTATGACCATGAAGCCACAAATTCAGCAATAAATAAGTGAGAGACAAACTTTCTAATCAATGTGATTTGGGAAGGAATGTGTTAGAAGAAGTCATGAAATGGACATGAAGATCGCTGTATAAGTCGTAACCATTGCCGTGAGTTTTCCTCTCCACACAGTTAAGTCTTCTGGTGTCACTCTGGAGAAAATAGATCTTTAATAATCTAACATCACACTCTTAACAACTGAATCAATGTTTCTCAAATGCACCTTCTAATTGCTCCGAAGACTCTTTAGCTTCACTACTTGCCCAGGTAGCTGTTTATTTATTTATTTATATTATAATTCTGGGTTATAATTAATATTGATACGGCACTACATTGACTAACACATCCCTTAATATTTATAATTAATATTTTAGTGATTGTCACTTTCCATAACTTTTGAAAAAGAAAAGCAATTAAAAATAAAATCTTTATAAAAACAGGCACCTGAATCTTGGGTGTTTATCTTTTTATTTGCTCTGCGAGTTTTTAAAAAAACGTCTATGATTAAAAAAAATACCACACATGTCTGGACTTTGATTCCTGGTAGGAGAAGCACAGGTGTATCTATCATGTTAATGGTGACTCCATCACAATTAAGGATGCCAGTAAACTAGCATGTACAATACTTGGACAGACCTAATATTATGACTTAAACTTCATACACTGACTGTGTATGATGTCAAACTGGTGAAAAATATGCTCCTCACAAATTTTCATTGCATAAATGCTGTTTTTGTTCTCTTAAGACTAACCATAAATCTATGCTTTTATATATTTTTTACAGATTTTTCACAGAAAAGCTCTTACAGCAGTGCAAAAATAATAATTCATTTTTCAGCAAGTCTAAACCTTCTTTTTCCTTTAAACATCAGTCACGCTTCTAAACAATCGAACAATTTCAATAATCTCTACTTTATCAGTACATTTAGTAGCATTTTCATTTATTTAAATTTTTTATTTTTACAATACATTTTTACAGGGAGGGGTAAAGCTAAGTGGATTCATTTCAAGTGCTAATTTATTTTATTTATTTTTTATTTTTTTGGCTTCAAACGCAGTATTTCAATTAAAGAGTTTTCTGGTGTATTTTAGCCTGATTATATTCCTTTATCTGTGGTTGCTCAGATTGTGTTTTGCTAATGCTGAACAAATTTTCTCCAGACGTAGAAATAGCCCTAGTAACTCATCCTGGTATATGTGAGTATACTGTGTTTGAAATTGTTAATGTAAAATGTAACTTTAATTTTGAGCTTTATGAAGTCAGTCTGCTTTTTTGCTACAGTATGCACTTTTTTGTGAGTTGTAGTGTTTTGAATTTCTACATTGTGTAAATTTAGCAAACTGTTTTCTATGGTTCATGGTAGTGGTTTTAATATACTAAATTTTTCTGCTCACGATCTGTTAAAGTCTTCCATGCCATCCAGAAATACACATCATCAAAGTGCCAGTTACTTTAACATTTAAAGAACTTCCTACAATACACAGGTATCCTTAATGCTCTTGAAAGTACATACGGAAAGTCTTGATTTTCGTCTCAAAGTCTTACAGAGGATTTTATGTTCTTCAAATTTCACTGTTTTCAGTTTTACTGCTGACTGGCTGAAATTCCTTGGAAATTGTTCACGCAATGATTGATCGGCCTTCATGAGATTTGTGTGTATCCTTGGGGGACAGCTGGCATAATCCCCCGCCATCTGTCAAGAGTAACATCCCATCCACTCCAAGCCTTTGAACCCCGCACTTTTCCACATATCTCCTTCACTTTGGATCCTCATTTGGAAATTCATTGTCGGTTTCTGTGGTTTTCCTTCTGCTACTTTTGATACTGTGATTATTCTCTTTATTTCCTGAATTAACTCTTTCTCTCATTCTCTCCATCTCTCTCTTTCCACACATAAATATGGAGTATAAACCTCCTAAGTCTCCCTCTTTTACAGTGCCATTCATTATTAGCTCTCATTTTTATTAATCCCAGAAGCGTGTGGTCTGCTTATTGACACTGTAGCTTGCAGAGTGTTTAAAACATGCCTGAGGAACAGCGGGATATGACTGACTTCATACAAGCACAGTTTAAAGCTGCTGTGGACTGACGCAAACAGCAGGGGAACACTCTTCTGGACTTTTCTTGTTAAAGTCACGTCTAGTTTAAACTAGTCATAATTCTTTCCAGCATACTACATAGAGCATGGGAAGCACTTTTTGACCACTTATTGTCTTGTTTTCATCTAATTTATTTTAAGAAAACTGAATGTTGATCATCAATTCAAACTATTTTCAATATTTTTCAGACAAAACATTTAGAGTTGAAGTTGCATTAGGAACTACACCAACCTACTGTGATGGGATCATTTCACAAAGTGTTTTTAAACTTTTGGACACTGTGTGTTTGTATAACACAGCACTCATATTTAATGCAATATGAGTGAAATGCCAAATTATGATGAAAGATACAATGAGGCATGCGTCCAGCTATGTTTTCCGCCTTTAAAGTGTTCTGGATTCTGCTGACTTGTCGCAACTCAAACAAGTCATCAGACAGCAACATGGCCAGCACTGGGAGGGCCGACTTTGACAAAGTGACCTAATTATCCCATAGTTCTCTTCATGAAAGTCTGCTGCTGTTGGCACAGAGACCGGTAATGAGATAGGTCACAAGTTGAAGCCTTGCGTACCATTTACAAGGACAGCTGATCAAAGCAGGGGCGACGTTGGTGTTAACTTGACATTTAAAGAGCTTCCTGTTTGAGTAACACGGGACAATAGAACTAGAAGGCACTTAGTAAAACAGAGGGTTCCTTGAAGCTCTTCAGGAGAAGCCATTCATCTGATTTTGCTTAGTTGACTTAACTCTTTGCTGAGTTTCTTGAAAGACATTTCAGTAATTCATTTGTGCTATTTAAGCTAATAATTCATGATTCAATGCATGTTCCAAGCACAATGGGCCTCATACAAGAATCAGATTAGAATTAACTTGGCATGTGCAAGTGATTTAAGGCCTGTTACACACTGCAAATGTCTTCTCATAGTTAAAAATCCAGACACAATCTATTTCACTTTGTATTGCACATGCTATGTTCTCTTACAGCTAAAATGTCCCAAATCTGATCTTTTTGCCCCCAAGTGATTCAAACCAGATTTTTTCTTTGTTAGATATTTGCTAATTTCATATGTGGTGTTAGATTTAATTTGAATCCAACTGCTGTCAGATTGACTGACAATCTGAACAGTCAGATCACAATTTGTATTTTTATTTTAACATCTCACTGCATGAAAATATTGTCTGTCATCAATCAGTGTGAGCACCATACAGTCAACACAGAGAGCAACAGTAGTGAAGTCCAAGACTTGAAGACGCTTTTATTCAAGGCCAACAAGACAGAAGATGTAGTAACTGAGCAGTTGGATGAAGTTGTGAAATTTGACCATCACAAAAATGACTGTTATTATTTTAAGCACTGACTCACTGTAGCAAATATGTGCATGTTATCTGGCAATTTAGTACCTGTAAGTACACACTTACAAATGTGAATGCGACCCAACAAATCAAAAAGCTGAGTCTGATCTCATGAAGCAGAAAAAATCTGAATTGAGCATTTACACCAGCAATGTTGCCAGGCAGGCAATTAAAATCAGGCTCAAAGTCTTCCTGAAGCCATTTACGTGTTCTAAGAGTACGTGTTTATTCATCAAATTATCAAATAAAAGGTGTCCATGTCCTGCCAACCTTCTCAACAGGCAGAAAACACATTTTGGGTTAATAATTAGCTATAAGTACCTTCATCGTGATAATGTGTGAGGTGTTACAAAACATTCCCTTACAAAACATTCCGCTCTATTACTTTTCAGTCATGGATCATTTTGCTTGGGCAAGATGTTTCCTGTTTCCCGGCATCTAGCTTCATATCAGACAATTTAGCCTTTGTATCTGTCATTGCACTCCAATGATATAAAACCAACAGATGATTTATTTGTTATGTTTCTGTATAGTTCAGTTTAGTTTTTTTTCTTTCTTAATGATATTTTAGTGAATCAACCTGCATAGAATGGGTAGCTTTATATTATTAGCATTATAAAGTAG
>OMLM01003529.1:63902-78675 GCA_900302695.1 Helostoma temminkii
AATAATAATAATAATAATAATAATAATAATATAATCTAAATCTAAAAAAAAATTATCTAGTCATGAACAGATGGTATTTAGCAACTTGAAAAAGGCAATTTCCAATAAGTTAATAACATTTGTGTTAGAAAATCTTACAGAAAATGTAAGAGGGAGACAAGAGGTTCAGTGTCTAAATGTGCCACAAAGCTCTTTCTGGTTTGCCAGCTTTCATAGGAATGCAAGCTAACTAATGAGCATGCAGCAGAACTTGCAACAGCAGGGATCATTTCACAGTTGAATGCTTCTGCTACAGGATAACTGGCAAAAAAATTCATCAAGCTGTTAGCTGGTTAGAATGAAATTAATCTGCATGCCTGCAGCACTCATTGAGACAAACGAGGAGGAGCAGTCCATAACACGTTAATTGCAAAGTGGTAAGGACACTATGAAATGCCTTCATTGTCCTTGTTCTACTTGTAAAATGGTATCTGTCATCTTTTCTTTTGCTCCAGGTGCATGCAATGAAGTGTGGAAATTCAAAGGTGTGGACTACGGAGGATTAGCGAGAGTGATGAAAATATCCTCCCTACTTAATCCTTATTTTTCCTTCCACTCTTTCTTCGATCGAGTAAATGCTCAAAATCCCAGCTCAACATTAAACAAACATTGCTTAAAGAAATCCATTTTGCCTGCCAAAGTTTAACAGTTTACCTCAGGCTTGGCCAAGAGATGTTTACCAGAAGCAAACTAGAGCCCTGCGCCCTGTGTAAAGACTGGACCTCATTCACCAAGCAGTCTTTTTTTTACCAATGACAAACAAAAAGTGGTAAGAATAAAGACATTGTGTTCTTATGATCTTGGCACATAAGGCTGACTTTGCTTTCTGCAGTACTGCACCACACCTTTCTTTGTCTCTATCACTTTCTAACACCCCCTCTGTCCTACCTTGTCTCATTTGAAATCTCATCTCAACCTGATTAGGGAGTTAATAGGATGAGAAATGGAGTGCCTGTGGAAGCACATCTGACCCCTCGTCTGCACTGGAGCCGATTTGCATTTCCTTATTGATTGTGGCTGCGGTGAGGCTGTGGTCAGGTAAAAAATAGAAAATATTACATACTACACTGTTGTCTACCATGGATTCTTCTTCCCACAGAAGACGTATATTCTCAAAGTGATTTTACGTCATGGTGGGTAAGAAAACCCAGGAAGAGATAAGGAAGAGGAAGTGAGAGCATAGTTTCCTCTCTCCTTCGCTTTCTCTCCACATCCTTCTCCCTTTTGTGATTTCCATGTGTCCCGAGATGTCTGGCTCATAATACAGGAAAGGATTGCCCCCGTGGACTGCACGAGCGTATAACAAGCTCCCTGCCAAGAAAGCTGTGATCGGGGCAGTAGAGAAGGACATGGTAAAGTGATAAACGAGCCAGATGTGGTGGTAGCGGCGGGTGGTGCTAGGAGGTTGGCACCGGGGTCTAACAGGCTCGCACAGGGATCATGTCCAGGACTGTTGTGTCTGAGTAGAGAGGGAGAGGCTACTGATGACATCACAATCTTTTTTTTTCCCCACAAATGGCTTCTGACAAGCACTGAGGGTGATGAAATCTTTCAGATTGTAAAGCAACAGACTGGAACACTGGACCACACAGTGCTTAATGTCTTTCAGCTTGTGGTTTCATTTGCAAGGATTTGTCTGTACATAATTTGTGTATACATGGACAGACAAAATAATGGGAATGGCTGGTAATTTTAAAGCAATGCCAACAAACAGAATTCAATTATTCAATAAGCAGTTTCTTTTTTATTCAACCCAGGTTTTACTCACACATACAGACCTTTATTTTGAATATTAATCAATTTATTTATTTGACTTTGAAGCCATATTTATTTATTGGCAAAGTTCAGAACTTCTACAACATTTGGGAGAAGTGGAAAGCTCCCATTTTCTTTAGCACTAATGATTTAACTTGTTTCTGTAAAATAGCTCAACCAAATCTCAAAACATTAACAATTTTGATGTACGTGCATTTGTTACCTTCTCAAAAAAAATGCTACGTCTTCACTTTTTTCTTTTACATATCGATTTAGTGCAAAGTTACTTAAAATGCCTGTCACTAATGAGAGGGGGCTGCTCACTTAAAGCTGCCCCACAAGTAGGGTAAAGCCTTACACACTTTTACTGTTTGTAGAACATGTTTTCCTTCGAATATCAGCAGCATAAATAAGAGTCATGTATACACTGCAAATTTGCAAATTTGCGAATTTGAGTTAATACAGAGCAGAAACTTCAATAACGCATTTGTGACGTTCTATACAAAGTTACACCAAAAACAGTGTAACAAGTGGAGGTTTTTATAGGTGTTTTCACAAGCAGAAAGCGCTGTAAAAAGATGCCTCCATGTACACACCCAGCCACTCAGAGCGTCCTTGATCAGTAAACCTAAGGATACTTTTTATTACACCAGTCATGCATTTTACTGCGGCCATTATGTTGGCTTAGGAGCAGTTTCTCTAATAAAATGCAGAGTAAAACACAAATACCCATAATCAGATGAGTCACTACGTCAAGGTTGTCCTCATAATTTTGGAGGAGAAAATGAAGTCCTGCAAAGGAAGCCTACTGTGCATGTGTGTGTGTTTGTGTGTGTTTGGACAGCTTACTTGACAAATGGACCACATCAGTTACAAGAGTGTGATATTTTGTTTTGCCTGCATACCTTTTGTCACCATAAATTGAAAAACAACTCACCCTTAAAATAGGTTTTCCTGCTCTGCTTCCGTATAATGCATGTGTGTACACACACACACATGCACACAATGACGCAAAGATCCTAATCTAGTTTTCCTTGCATTAATGTGTATCTATTTACTGCAGCAAATTGAAGTTGGCAGCAGTGTTGCGAGGAAGTGGAAAACTTCCACCCTCTGCATATAGTTCCTTCCTGTTTGCTGATGACAAATGAGGATACCTTATTTTTCATGCACTGAATGTGCCGTTTGCACGGGCAAATAGCTTTCCTAATTACACTCCTAATGAAAAGCAAACACACACACACACACACATTTTCCACACAAACGAGACCATATTACGTGCACACACAAAACTTAATCCACCATACAGGAACCATTAACAACTGGCTGAGGTTTGCCTCTGAGGGAAGGAAGAAGAAACTGGATATGCGGATGTATAGACAAGAGTCAGCAAACACACACACACACACACAAATACACACACACACAGAGCCCAGCAGCATGCAGACATTTACCTTTCCTAACAGGATGTTAAGGGCCTGGCGAAACCTCAGTCTCTGGAACACAAAGAGGTCGTACACAGCTGACACAGCCAGTACTGTCACCCCTTGCTCCTTCCATAGCATGCTGGCTGCTGCACACCACAGGCTCCCCAACATCCAGCCCCAGCACATGGTGACTGAGCTGTCACCCCATCGCCTGGCATGAAAGGTCCCATGCGCATCACTACGAAGTCCACAGTGTCTCACATAGCAGTGAAGAGACAGCAGAAAAAACACTGCAGCACCAACGTCCGCTCGTCCCACCACACCAGCTACTGCTTCAGTGTGCACTGGATGGGAAGCAAAAAGCAGGCCAGCCAGCAGGCTCCACAGCCCTCCACCCAGCAGCGGGCGACTCAGGGCTGTGAAGAGGGCAGTGACCAGGCCATGCAGCACCACGTTTAGCAGGTGGTATCCCCAGGGATGGAGGCCGTGCAGTGTGTAGTTAAGGCGGAAGGAGAGCGTGCAGAGTGGACGGAAAGACTTGTGGCTGCCGCTGTGAGTGAGCAGGGTTCCCCAAAAGTCATCATACAAGATGTTGGTCCATGGAGTTTCTGGAAAAAGGTCCTGGTTGGTTTTGATGGCTCGGCTGGAAGAAGAGAAGAAATTGATTCAGACATGATATTTTTCTCTCTTTTTGTCACTTTATTTAATTTACCCGTGTTGATACATTATAATTTGGGCAAATGTGGCTTTTATTTTAAACATTAATTGCATATTCTATATACATATTCAAGCAGTGTTTTGTCTTTAAAGTTGCCTATTTACATATCCAGCATGTAGATCTGTTTTATACCAATACTGGAAAGGAGGTAGGCATCTTTTTTTATTTTTATTTTTTTGAAAAATAGCCAAACCAAAACTGTCAATCAAATATGTTTTTTTAGAATTATTAAAGGCTTTTCACAGGATGTACAGCATGTTGTTATATGAAATAATGTTTTCCATTCTCCTGAGAATTTACCGCTAAGTGAGATTTGACAGACAAATGCAATGAGGATGTTAATTATGATAGACAGGCTACACGGTGTGTGATTAAATACACAGACGTGCTCTCACTCACACTAACAGCGTGTACATACGGTATGTTGCAATAACCAGTTCAGACACACATGGACAGGTGGTTTCACACCCCTAAGGCTGCTGTGAAGGCTCATAATTAGTGAATAATTACTGAGAACATGAGCTACATTCCTGTATGCTCACAGACTGCAACAAATGAGGCTCACCACAGGGATTAAGAGTGATGAATGGGATGGCAGCTAGAACAACTCAAGAGACAAGTGAGCGAATCCTCCACAAAAGTATGGTTTAAAAAAAATAATCAGAAAATCATCAAAAAACTGAAATTTGATCAAATATAGAGCATTACATAGACTGTACAATAATGATTTATGTAAATGTTATTACCCTAACTCTAGGCAGCCTGACAGAGGCTGGTGATGCTGGGTTTTACCTGCAGTTTAATTTTAATAAAGCATGTGTGTTCTCACTTTCACACATTTTCGCGTTTGGATGTTTAAATATACAATGTGTCTCACAGCTATTGAAACAAAAACACTGGCATCAAGGCTATATAAAAACTATACTTAGCTGTAGACAATGCCACCAAATAAGTAAGCATTAGGTTTGAGCACTGATATTAAACAGAGGTGAATGTAAATTCAAATATAATTAATTATTACTTATAATTAATTAAAATAATAAATTTTCCCACAAACATTTAAAAGAACATTGCATATTATATTCTACTGAATATGCATCTTCCATATGCATGGAAGACAATAAGGCCACCAAACACTGATGACATAGGGGAAATTTGTTGACTTTATGAAAGCATTGTTTTTCCATACAATGACTCCTTTATGAGAAAAAAAATCAAGCAATTATAAAATCAGAGGAAATATTCTTAGGGACTGAAGGGCAATTTTGACCTATGGCAGACGAAAAACAATGTTCACACACGAGAAACAACAACAGAACCATCCTGTTCACTCACCTGGGCTTCATTGCTAATGCTACAATTAATGAAACAAGTTGAAATGTTACACAAATTGAGTGGTTGAATTGAATTACAGATTGAAGAAGACTTGATTCAGTGTCACGCATCACTGGGGCAGCTAGCGCCATCTGAAAAGGCTTTATAGAAGCTACACTCAGATGTAGACAATACCACCCAACGAGTACCTGTCAGCTGATTCAGGTACAGGAGCCAACAAAGAAAATCTTGTTTTAAATCACCTTCACAGTGAGTGTAAAATTATTAATTAACAAAGAATCCCAAAGAATCCCATGATACAAAGTATGCCCATAACCTGTGCATGGCGGATTCATTCATTATTTATATCACGCAGCGAAATCTATTGGTCTGAGATATTGGTCTGTATATCCCAATTTAAAAATGTAAAGGGAGTGAGGCAGAGTGACTACAATATGTCCTGTCCCTTGAGGTCAACACAACACAAGCTAATTTTTGCTATTCTTGCATGTTGCTTTGTGCAAACTTAAGTTACGTGAGAAAAACATTCCAGGGCTTACTCGCGCTGACCCGGTGGCGACCTCCTTCTCTGAGGGTTTGAATATCATTAGCACCGTTTCTGTGTTTGTACATGTGCATGGAGGGAAAAGGACAGCGGCAGGGAGACAGCCGACGACTTCCTTTGTCTAGAGATTGTAACTCTGTGCTGAGAGTATAAAGGGAGGGAGAGGGTGAGATTGAGCTGCCAGCCGGTGAGAGGCATAAAGCAAAAGATTGTCAGTGATGTCAAATTAAGGAATCAAAACAAAGCAGCGCATAAACCCATAGATCAAGCATGAAGGTGAAAATTCCTCAATGAATTATTTCTTTTAAAATGTTTTTTCCTTCAAGCCTACAGCCCTGTCATCGCGTGAGCTGTAGTAAATCCTTCCATTTCCCAGGATTGTTCTCTACTGCAGAAAGGCAAGTGTGTGTTTCTCAGGCACTGAAGCCAAAGTGGAACTCTCCCTTGTGTTATATTTCTAAGGAACCAGAGCATTACATCATTCAGTTCAAGAACCTTTTCCTTTTTTACTGTGGGTCCACAGCTATTATTTATAAAATGTTTTACAGTTCAACTATAGTGTGGGATAAAATATGAGGGTGGGAATAAGACTGTGCATACATGAGGAATAAACATACCTAAATATAATGATTATTGACATTGAAAGTTTTATAAATGCTGGGTTTACATTCAGTAGGATGTATACATAAAGATTTTCATGAATTTATTAAACAGGATAAATAATGTGTCCGTCAGTTTTGAAAACACCCTCATGTCCCTTAGCATGTCTTGTTTCAATACTCTCTTCTAATAAATAATTTAAATATTCAAATCAGCTTCAACCACTCATCTCCCTCCCAGTTCCTGTCTGGCACTGGAGGATGAAAAGAATGCATTAGCCATGAGGGTTTGGGAATGGGTTTATGTGTGAGCGCATGCATGCGTCTACACAGGCTAAAGGAATAAATAGCTACATGCAAGGTGTCTGTCTTTGTGCTTGTGAGTGTGTGCACATGCGTGAGTGTGTGACAACAGAGCTGATGCTGATGGCTTCATTGAGGCCTGTCGTTGCAGTGGTGCAGATAGAGTGGTCTCCCGGAGTGATTGCTCTTACAGAAGGGGTCTTTTGTATTCAGCAAACGTATGTGGGGCAGGCAGGCTGTGGGGCACTCTATTCACAAGTACAGGACGGATTTGGTCTTTTCAATTTTCTTTTTTTTTTGTGGAGGGAGGTGAAATCGGGATTTTTTTCTTTTGGAGGTCCATTTGTGATGTGGTGAGGTCTTCTTTCACCTGCCCATTCCTGTTAGTGAGGAGAAAATTTGTCTTCGTTCACGGTTTGGGAATGTGTCTTTGAATATGCAAATACAGGACTGCACCACCTCCCCAACAATGATCTCACCAGCAGTGATTTGCTTTTTCCTGAACTTTGGCTACCATTAAAGAATGTGACACAGTAAAATAGTAAAGTCCCACCTTACAGTTTTGTAAAATTGTAAAGTGCATAAACAGAAATGATACACTAAAATTACCACTTCTCAGTTGTATGCCTACTACTACTACTACTACTACTACTACTAGGGTTGTGTATTGGCATGAATCTACCAAACAGGAAAATGAGAAAAAAAAACAGGGGGTGCACTGCTAAACCACTTGGTGTGTCTTTACAAACACTTAAGAGCCATATAAATGTATAAAATTGAGTCAAAGTGGATTTTTTTCATAATATAACTTAAAGGTTTAAAGGTCATGTAAATTTTCTTCCATCTTAGTTTGAGCCCACAAGAACAAACAGTTTTGTAAGTTATTTACTCAGTACTCCAGCTGCAGTTTTAATCAATGATGATTAGTTTATGGAGACATCATAGAGTCAGAAATGCATCCTATAAAGAGCTGTTTCCTAAATATCTTTAAAGTTCAGTTTACAGATGCCGGACAACACACACTACACTTTACTGCTCTCCCACTCTCTGTGGTCAAACTGAATGAACCTACCTTCGTTTACATGATTTGTGTGCTCTATTAGAAGGAGGAAAAATATTAACTGCATTTCAAAACACTGCACTTGAGTCAGTTTTAAATATTTGGGCCTTGGTCCAGTCTGGCTGCGTGTACCACGTGCACTGGCCAGTCTTCTCCACTCTAATAAACATCTGCAGTATAAACTGCCATTGCTCAATATAATCAGGGCTGAAATATAACCATTTGTAGCAGAGTTCACCCTACTGCTCCCTGACAGCAATAATGAGATGGATTAGCCAATCATCATAAAAACAAGGCTGTTAATGAATACTGGCCTGGTTATTATTTCATGTATATCATCACATCATTTTCTTTTCATTTCCTCTATCCATCCACTTACCCACCTCCATCAGTTCTGTTTTCTTGATTTCTTTTTTTCAATCGACATTCTTTTGCTATTTTTTTTCTCCCCCATGTCTTCATCCATCATTTCCCTGATTTCTGCTGCTTTATTACTTTTATCTTTACTATCTCCATTACAAACTGTATCTGATCTAGTAGTCACCTTCACTAACAAGCCCATTACAATACACCTTGTCTGGCCGATTAAATTTCCATATGCTTACTGAGCAACCTGAGTGCTAATTAAGCCCACAGACAGAGAGCTGCAACAGACAGGTCTATTCACACAATGCTAATCTTGCACTGGTGCACCACTGAACTAAACACATCCCTGATGCTGCTGGCTTTGTGCAGTAGTAAGTATGAGAAGGAAATTGTCTCCAAATTAAAGTGACGAATCATATACTTACATATTGCAGCAAAAAAAAAAAAAAAACTGAATCAATGTTTGTTGAACACACGTGTGACAGTGTGATGTATGATTACTGTTTTGCATAACAAAAGGATATGATCAACCCAAAGCTTTACTACATACTGGAGGAACCTTTACAACATACTTCATAAACAACAGGGTCACAGTAAATTAATGATCATAGGGGGAAAATGGAACAATTAATCAACTGGTTGATTAACCATCAGTAACTATTAACAATCAATAAATCATTATATACATCATTTGGTTCTAGTTTCTCCAATGTCAGGATTTGGGATTTTACTCAATTTGCCTTCTTTTAAAATGAATATATATGTGGCACTGCTGGCCAATGAGACATATGATAATTTTAATTTTGGCATTTAGAAAAATAGTAGAAGCCATTCCTAACCATGTTCTTAGAGAAAACAATTTGCAGTAACAGTAAGAGTAACCTGCAGATAATACAGATAAACACAGCCATGTAATGAGGCACGTGTTTAAAGGTGCTATTTTAAACGTATTCTCTGGGTGTGTTTTATTTCTGCTTATCTGTGAGACATCTTTGACACTTTCTCTGCAACACTCGATAACAAATAAATTTTAATTTAAGTAGAATATAATGACTTCATAAATCGAGTTTTTCTGATATCTAAAATTGATTTCCATTAAAAAATAAATCAATTATTGATCTCATCTTCATTAAAATTCAGTCTATTTAATCTTCAGGAGTGGGTTAAAATTAAGTGTATTAAAGAGACAATGTATGTGTGGCTACATATCAGGGTCCAGCTCACCTCTGTGTTAATCCAATGTTAACAGGATTAGAAAGCGATCATAGGGTGTAGTTTCTGAGACGTGCACGTGGGTTGGTGGTAAACGAGTAATCTGATTAAAGTTTGTGTGTTTGAGACTTCACACTTGTATCCTACATGTAAAATGACACAATATAGTATAATCTATAAAATACTGTGTCCTAAATCCATATGGTATTACAGTTGGCAGGAAAACAGTGTTCAGGGCTTTGTTCCCAGCAAACACCACAGCTGGTTGAGGATAAAAATCCCATAAATTTCACCTCAGTGGTTACTCTAACAGGGACTGTGTTGTATTGCACCGCATGAGGCAAGTGAACACGTGGTGATCTGGTCTTTCTCACTGTTTTGTTAATCCTAGAGGTACCTAAGCATCTATCTCAGTGAACATTTAAACAATCATGTGTAAAGCCTTTACACTTGCTGCCTAGGTCTGAATGATTCATTCACTGGCTCTTTATCAGCTGCTATAATCCTGCCAGTATGTGGCCACAGCACCATGACAGGCAATGAGGAGATGGTGATGAGGATGAAAAACTAAGAAGTGGAGAGAGAGGAAGACAGTTTATGTCCTCAGCACTACTCTTTTCACCTTAATAACGGTACTTTTCCAATTTAAATCACATAAATGGTTATGCTGCAGCATACTCACAGATACATATATTAATAAAATATTTACTTTTGATTAGCCCATTGTATCTGTTTGTATTTCTGCAGTCTGAAAGCTCAGGAAGTGACCGATAAGGGTGTGTTCAAACATATGTCAACAACGCTACTTGCAGAACAATACCCCAACCAGAAGCGGCACTGCTACTTTCCCACAGTTTCTTCAGTGCCACACTGGCACGAATATGAGAGAGGAAAATGCATAAATGTCCACATAGCATTCATAAAATACTCTATTATACTGCCAGAGGCCTAGTTGTGAAATATTTATGTTGAGCCATGCAAAGACTCTTCCCTTTCCTGGTGTGTACGACGAAATTTGACATTAATTTAGCAGATTTTATGCCAAGGTCAACAGCAATTATTTGTTTTTTTCCATCATTTGAATTGTGTGAACAGTGATAAACCGCTGTTGGATGGTGTCAAACATAGCTGGGCACTTAGGACATGAAAAAGAGAAGAGAAAAACTGGCAAGATTTTCATCTTTTTTATATATTACTCAACATAAACCTGAGACAGGGGATGAAACGTACTTTGTATTCAAGACACTTTGTTTTCCCTCCTGCTCAGTTCACTGGATCCATCTTTTCATTGATTAAAAATAGCCCATCCTGCAGCTCCCAGCACTTTTCCCTGGGGTGCATAATAACCAGCGAGACGTTTGGGGGGAATGAATAGACCAGTTAAATTACGTATTTTAACTTTCTCATGCAGATTTTAGTGTGAACGAACAACAAATTACATATTTTACACATCATATATTTATATAGTTATATAGTCCTTCTTTACATTTTGTTTTGTTTTGTTGCTTATATGTCTATGTAGTGGGTGCATGTTTACACTGTGGAAATCAGAGTACACAGTGCTTATTAAGAGAATGTTTGTCATGGTTCTCAACCCCAGTCCTCAAGGCACACTGTCCTTCTTGTTTTCCAACTAACATTTCAATTAGGCACGTCTCACTACCGATACCGGTATCGGGTCCAATGCGGTCCTCGTGTACTCGTACTTGTAGTTCTTTGATAGCTTTACAGCAAAACACGAACATGATTACAGTTTTTGAAGTTATTGCACTTCTCAGGTAAATCCAGTTTTTATAATAATAAATGCTGCAACTGTAAAATTATAAGGTACTCCTACCAGTACACAGTATCGGCAAATACTTAAGCACTCAAGTACATAATACTCAAATGTAAGTCCAAATAAGTAATATACTGTACATTTTAATCCGTCTAATTACCATGATCAAAAGAACTAGTTAATTCTCATCACTGGAATCCAGTTGTGGCAGTTCCATCATCAACAGACCTACAGATCAACTCTTAGCTGATTAAGATAAAGTCTCCTCTACATCCTCAGTCTGCTCAAGCAGCCAATCAGAAGAAACAGATTTTTTTTCCAGGGGCTCTCAGCTTCAAAAGGCTGAAAAAAGGCTGAACTAAACGTCAGGAAGTTGGCTGTCTCTCTTTTGTCAGGCCATGGACTTGCTTTTATGTCCCCTGTGAAGCCAGTTTCCTGATTAGCAGAACAACTAACCAGGGACAGGGTCAACCCAGTGTGTGGTGAATGTGTGATGTTCACTCAATAAATCTTAAGCATGACTTGCAACATATACAGAAAAATAAGTCAATTATATTTATGCTACTCTTTCTTTTCAAATGAAAGCTTATTAGTCTGAAAAGCACAATCTGAGATCCAGGAGTTTGGCAGCTAGAAGCCAGAACAATCACTGAATGGAGAGTAAAAGCTGTGCAGCGCTCTGCTTGGCATTTGTAAGGATATCTGACTCCCAGTGACAACACTACTAAAATGCTCAATGTTTTACAGTCTGCAGCAAAAAATAAATAAATAAAACAATGTTTTCAGAAAGCAGATTTGTACACCTGCCATGCAAAGTTATATTTAATACTGAATTTAAGTCTTATAATTCCTCTAAAGTTCAGTAATAAACACATGATCGATTTAATCTAAAAAATCTGCATGTGCACAAACAGAAACGTTAAGACAAGATGTCGTGTCCAAGTTTTTCCCAAAACTTTTTTGTGTCCTGCTACCTGTATTTATGCTAAGCTAAGCTAAATGCCTCATGGTTCCAGCTACATGCTGAAAGACACAAGAGTGGGAGCAATTTTTCCATGTAATTCTTGTTAAGAAAGCAAATAAGTGTATTTGTCTTGTACAAATGTGGAATTCAATCCATCATCATTGAGCTTTATTTCTTGTGGTTTAGAAATCATGAACCCAATCATTGAAAGTGTGAGTCCTTCATCTATTTTTCAGTACACAGATTGCAGAGTCTTTATCTTCATCTAAGTGATGGATTGATCACTTCCCATTAGCTGCTCACACAAAACAGAGGTGATCTGATTGCTATGATGCCACTGCCACCTCAGCTAAAAAAAAGACTGAGCTCACTACAGCACTCCCTGAGAGATGGTGTCAATAAAAGACTGTAATGAATCTTTAGCCTCACCAGGGAGAAAGTGATGGGAAATCAATGGCTAATAAAACTAATGCCTTTCTCTCCCCAGGGCATAAGTATAGCAGATGCAGTGAAGGGAAAGACAGTTGAGATTTCAGAGGGTGAAAACTCTTAACTGCACAGGTACAGTAACTTTTGTAGCTGTTCATTCATTAACCAATAGCAGCTTGTTGGAACATATTTAGCAAGTTTCAAAGCAGACCTGCTATATACAGTAGCATATTTATACAAGGAAAAAACTAAATGTGTGAATGCTGTCTGACAAACAGCTAGAAAGCAAAAGGGCAAACTACAGTCTGGCACTTCTATGAACACCCGATAGACCACCAGAACACCTTTGGAAAACAGGGTCTCATATACAGTATTTTTAAAATGCCTCACCCTATAAATATGCCAGATGCTTATATTAAGCTTCTGGGACTTCATAGTGAGAAATGCATTAAAATGAGCCAATGTCCAAAAGCACTGGATGCTTAGTGTTTTATAGGGTTTCAAAATCCTCCATGTGGCTTTCCCACACACCCAGCTCTTATCAGTGAAACACATGCCAACTTTTACACTCTCCATCCCACCAGTGGGACCCAGCCAGAAAACCACCTCCAGCATGTTACAAGAAAACAAATGAGCAGCCAATCAGTCTGTCCAAACTTTGCATCTAGTTTGGTCTTGGCAGTTAATTACAGTGTCTGACTGTGACAGGTAATTAGTGTGGCCTCCCTGAGTCGCCTGCATCCACAGTGATAAATCTGATGCTTGATTAAAAGCGGACTGAGTGCTGTTCTCTGACTAAGCCAAACAATACATAAATCATGGCTGTGTAGTCAGTCGGGGATATGATTCAAAATGCCAGACAGATGTTGATGTATCTCAGCTCTCTACTGTAGACACAACATTGTTGCTTCAAGGGAACTTATACAGAATTATGCACTTTAACTGTGATGTTAAATTGGAGAATTGTATTATTTTATTTTAAAAAATGTTGAGTGTATGTGTTTGAATTTAAAAGTCAAAATGTAGAAGGGCAGTCCTAATTATTTAAAATAATTTTTCTGTCCAAATAATCGCCAGAGGTTAATATTACAACTGCAGTAGGAAGACTATTGCACTGTCTATTTTATCACTAGGTACAACTCCCTTTTTCTTTTCCTCTAATACAATTTCATTTTCTGCTTCAACAATCAATTAAACTAACCTACTTCCAGCATGTGCTGGCAGACTGACCTATAAAACGTGCACCTAAACCCATCAATAAGGAATTCCCCGCTTCAACACTTGAATGAAAAATAGAGGGCTTCAATAAATTATACAAATATAATAATCATACATTATAATACATTATTGATCTTCTTGGGGAAATTGCTGCTGGACAGCTGCCAGACAGTAGATGATGACGCTACTATGGAGTTTCAATGACTTGTCCAAGGACAACTCAGCATGTGGCCAGGAAGCCTGGGAGTCAAACTACTGACCCTGTGGTTCATAGCTACTATCCCCCTGACACTTATTCCTTTTGTCCACTGATGATGGCTCACTATTTACCTTGGTCCAGCTGTATAATTCACACTCACACATGTTCAAATTTCACATATGCAGGGCACCAGGTGTGAACAAAAACTATCACAACAACCTCCAATACACTCTCCAGAGTGTTGCAGGCCTACTGTATTCACTAGAATCAACAGTATGTCAAACCTTGGCAATGTCCAGCTGAGTCTACTGCTTACTGCCAAGAAAAAAGGACCTTTCCTCTAATCTGGACCAAAAATCTGCGAATCAGACCCTGGAAATTGCTGGAACTTGAAGGACCGAATTGCTGCACTAGTCCTTGACACTTGTGCTGCTATAAAGTAACACAAAGTATTTTTGCTGCAGGCTAATCAAATGCGAACATGAGGAGTCCATATTTTGTGGTACAGGTCTGATCCATAGAGACACAACTTTGGAGTTTCCTTGTGAAACCAGATCACTTTTGATCTGCTGTGGAGATTATAATGAAGACAGCTTTAATTGCTGATGACAAATCACAGAGCCAGTTGAGGATCTGAGTGTTGCAGTGGTTCCAAGGGAGCAGCTGGAGAAACAAAGAAGCATTCTGTTTCTGCTCAAAAGCCTTCTGTCTCTGATTAGAAAAAAAAATCACTTTAATGCTCCTCTAGAATTAGTTTTTAATCTAATCACAAATTAAAAATGCAGTTATTTTGGGGAATGTAGAAGATTTGTGCCTTTGTTATGAAAG
>OMLM01003529.1:78695-134094 GCA_900302695.1 Helostoma temminkii
CTTTGTTATGAAAGTAAAGAATGTCTGACAGCGTCTTATTCTGGAGCAATGAGGCTTTTTTTTGCTTTGACGGCTTTCAGTGGCAGGTTGTAATGGCTGAATATGGCACCCATACAGCATACAGCACTGTATCCAATCCAGAATAGACCCTCCTTTCTTCTGGCGTGACCAGTTGTCACATTCCAGCATTAGCCAGAGAGAAACGGCATCTATAGAGGTGTACCACATGGGCAACCCAAACCAAATTTGTCTTCTTTTCAAGGACCTGTGCTAATTATCCCAGATCTTTTCAAGTTCTGATCTGTGGTCTGTTGAGCACGATTGGTACAACTGAACCATTTGCCTGACTTTTACATTTGAACCAATGAAGTCATACCCTAAGTGCAAACCCCATCCATTTGACCCTAAAAGAAAAGCAAAGGTTGGCTAATATGGTTGAAAGGTACTCCAAACTAAAGCCATGTTTTCATTCATCTTTGAAGCACCTTTATGATCCAAATCCAATCAATGGTCCAAAGGCAATTGCAAATAATTACCAACAGAACCAAGAGTGCAAAGGAATCCAGTGTAATAATAAAATACATCAATGCATTTCCAAGCAGAAGGTTTAATATAATCCATGTTTGTCAAACCCTCAGCAGGGGTTCTAAAATATATGGCCCTGCTGCAGGAAACTTTATTGTGAAACAATAAAATGCATCATATAACATCATAAAAGTATCACATGCCCTTCTAAGATGGACTGGAGGAACAAGCAGACATGATGTCATGCCACAACGTCATGACATTTGTTTGGAGGACTGGATTACAAGTGACTGTAGCCAAGGTGTTCCTTTTGTTATTCAATATATACAAATAAATCAAAATTATGGAAAAAACAGATGGAAAGAAACTGAACACTTCCACCTTGCTTCCACAGTTAGAAGGCGCTGACATGAGGCTTTGCTTAAAGGACTGTAAATTAGCTTGCTACTGGTAGTGACTTCAAATTTAACTTAAAGGCATAACAGTGGTATCTTCTCATGCAACTCATGCCAAGAAAGTCAAAATGGCAACCTTTTCCTTTAACGTCTCAACAGTAGATCACTGAGCAAACAACACTTAACAGAAAGTAAAACATACATCTTCATGTCTGTGCGTGACAGAAACAAAATAGCAGAGTAGGAGGGGTCACACAAACATCTTTGCTGTATACAGCTGGGATGTCACATGGTATGGTTCTTCTGCTGATAATACTATCAGTAAGCAGATCAAAGCAGAAAAAAACAGCAAGGTCATAAAGAGGAGATTATATTGTAGTTATCAGCCACCTTGGTATCATGGTAATGATCGAGCTTTGGGGTAATGTCTGTGTGGATATTTTTTTAATGATAAAATCCACCCTCTGTAGTGGATGAGCTGGCACTGTCACACTCAGTGGTGACCTCTAATCTGTCTGCTCACTATGTCTACATAGCAGAGATGTGAATCTAAGATGATTTGATGAATTTCTCTCAGGCAGTGGGCAACCAAAGTATTGATATGCTGTAGTCCACGCTCTCTGCTACATACAAAATCAAAGTGAAACTATACCACACAGTTCGTACAAACAGATTTTTGTTCATATCAAAAGCAAAACATGACCAATTGATGTACAAATCCAACAGATAAAGATAAGAAAATAGTAAATGTATGTAATAAATAATAATATGTGATGTGGTAGACTGCCTCAAGAATTCATCAAAAATAAATGAGCATTGTCATAGCTCATCATGAAAACACTATAACCATATTGCCATTGCCAGAGCCATTGATCCATGAATATCAAAATGATGGTGAGAATCAAATTACATTTTGCAGAAAGATAAATGTGCTTGGCTGCTTTATCTCAGCTATTATCAAATGCAGATTCCTCCCATTCATCAAAACTGCTTCAAGTATAGCTGGGTTGCAGTCTGAATTGCCATGTTCAGTTAATAGTGATTCACCTTATCTCCAGCAAACTCCCGGTACCTGCAAAACCAGCCATGGTTTCCATTGTGAAAGTAGCTGAGCAGAAATCACTTCTCCTCCACGAGATGAGGTAAACAGAGAATTGATCAGTGCTTTAAAGTGCTTTAACCTGATAGGTGATGTGCTTTTGGGTACTAAATACAGAATAATAACCTTCCAACTGAGCCAAACTTGAATTAATGTGTGTTTTCAACTAGGCAGGAGATACTATCAAGCCAAAAACTGGTGAAACATATATATATGGTGAAACAGGAAATTATATAGTGAAACAGGAAATCTACTTTCTAAGTGAGTCCAGATTAGCATCAAACTATCTATCAGACAATCGCCATTCTCTCTCTTCATAACACAACTTGTGTCATCACTCCTCTAAATAGCTTCCATTGTGCCACAACACGCAAACCTCTAAACAACACAGCTGCACTGAGCCTTCCACACTTCCTCTATCTATCTTATCCCCGCTTTTAGGCGCTTATCGTGAGGAAACAGAAAAGGGAGAAAGGCTATCTCTCACTGCAGAGTAACGCAGATGTGAAGGAAATATGAACACATATGGCTTCTAAAGTGTGAGCTGAATTTATAAGCAGGTTTGATTTTAGCCCGTAGACTGATGACTTGTCAAGGGTGTATTCTACATCTCGCCCAATGACAACTGGGACTGTCGCCACAAAAAAGTGGTTAAGGTAATGGATAGATGGATTAGATTTTTCTGCACACTTTATAAATAAAATTTTTTGTACAAATTTACAATTGGAGTAATTTCTGATCTGATGACCTCCTACATGTTTTGTTTTAGTATTTGACAGTTTGTTACACAATGAAGAAAGACAATAAAGGCAAACAAATACCAACTTTACCACAGTTAGCAGGAAACCTTCCAAAATAAGCACTTCACTCCTCCTACTTAATACCAAATACTATAGCTGCACCATTGAGCAAAGTTAGTAGCTGTCACCTGATCTCTCCTGCACGTTAAATCCTTCAAGCCCTCACACCAACTCTCTCAATCTCCCTCCCTCAGCTTTTTATGAGGTGAGAAGCACAAACTGATTTTCCCCCCATGCACCAGGTACTCTGCAGTTGGCCCTGTTCTGACCCAGAAAGCTTTATGCATATTAGTATATTTTACGATATTTAGCTGGGGTAGCCATGTGTGAAGATGGAAACAGCATGTGCTGTGCTCAGCTAGGGTTCAGTGCCAAGGTTGCTGAACTAATGAATCTCTATTGGTTTTCTGAGGGGCTTGGCACTTAGAATTATAATTAAGATACAGCACAGTCTCACTAAACCATGCTGAGATGAATGGGAGTTTCATCACAGCTTCCATGGCTGCAATTTACCATTTACCTCACCATATTTAGGATTTGTCACAACCTTTATTTCTCACTTTATTTTTCCAGGACAAATTCTTCCAACTAAGTTAAGTGCATGATGCTTAGGGAAAATGTTACTGCTTCAGGTGATGATAACACACTCAAAATATTCGTGCAGCATATATCACACAACCAATATGCACAGAGCCTTACTTAAATGTACTTAAACTTTGAATGTGGTAAGCATTGCTATTGTATATTTTGGGAAATACACTTCTTTGCGAGTCAGATGAGAAGATGGAGACGGCTCTTGTGTGTGGTAATATAAAGCTACAGCTAGCAGCCGTTTATTAGCTTAGCACAAACATAGTCTGGCTCTGCGTGATGCTAAAAATATCTACCTGCCATCACGTGTAAAGCTAAAAACATGTCCCATGTTGTTTTAATACAAAGGTTTAAAAACGAGCTACCGTTTATGGGAAAATATGTGCAGGACTAATTTAGCTAAACTTAGCATAAAGAAGGAAAGATCTCTAAAGCTAACATGCTATCACCTCACATCTAATCATGTATCTTGTGTGTTTAATGCGTATAGCAACGAAAATGTAACATTTACAAGTTGTTGTCTTATGAAGAGTTACTTACTGGAATTATTTTGTTGAAGCTGAGAAAATATGCCACATTACAGTCATGTCAAGCTTGTGTTCAAAATCACTTCCTAATTAATATATACTGCACCATATAAGATAGCGTTTACCATTTTGTCATGGTGTCAAAATGTTAATAGTGTAAACCTGTTCACTGAAGGAGATGCTTCCACAGTGGAACGAAAAAGTAGCGTACCATATAGCATCTATTTCTGCTAACAGTACACAATACTTTGTTCCCTGTTTTAGGGAAATTAGACTACATAGTAAGTCTATTTACCACTCACTATTAAGTAGACTGGTTGTACATTATACAGGAAATAGTAAATGAGTGAATATGGGATGTCAGACACAGCCTAAAAGAACCAGGCTAGCTTTTTACCCTGCTGCCGCTATTAATGCTAACATAAGCTAACCCCATACTTCTAGGATACATAGTACAATAGCTAAACCTTGATCTTCTCTTAATGCTGCGTATACTAACTCAAGTCCCGCCAGCTACCACCTACCCACACCATCAAATAAAAAAGGAACTCCACACATAGCTCACAGACTAACAAGCCTGAGACTAGTCTGACTGACAGCTCTACCGTCACCCAGAAGAGGCTGTCAGTGCCCATTAAAGCGCAGACGCACCTCCACATGCACAAACAGACTCTTTCGGATTTGAAGAACTGGCTGATAAATGTCAGAACTCACCCCAGAGTGGTTTTCACGGTCAGAACTGATGGAGGCTATAGTGAAACATAAGCTCTCTGTCAAGTGTAGCAAAAAATAAATACGTCTGATTTTCTGCTTTGACAGTGGTTCTGGGCTACAAACAGAAAACCCTGCAGTCATTGAAAGATGATACCCAATGGTTATTGATTACAAAAGTTAGAAAGGGTAACAGCTAGGGTTTGGGGTTTGTATTACACCTCAACTGCTTTAAGTTGTTTTGGAAGTCCACCTTGTCATTTAAAGAATGAAAGTTAATGCCACAAAAAGCAGCTTTGCTTACAAAGTCAGTTAGTGCGCTGTGGTGGAAATTCAACCCCATGCTGCTGAACACAGTTATGAAGAGTATCGGTTGCATAATCAACACACATGTGGTTGCCCAGATAAACCTGAGACCATGCTTTCACTACTGTATCAGTGGTTTTGAGGACCTCATGCTCCCAAATGTAGCATGGGTGTTACATGACAACTCTCAGTTTTGGCATCTGTACATACAGGCCATGGGAAACGGCCTAGTTGTCCGTGGATACCACTATTTTGGGATCCACATGTGGTGCATACAGGGAGGGTCATGGGACAGCGGTTTGGTGGTCAAGCCTTCGCAGAGTGGTGCGTCGACTGCGGCCTACACAACACAGGGGCCAGCCAAGGGTTAGTAGGAGCCTCGATCAGCATTCAAGCATTGCTGGGAGCCAATGCAAACCTAAATAAAACAAACAAACCCATCTCTACTCCATGTTTGTGCAGTGGGTGTTATATGTCTGTCATGAAACAAGCTAGTTACCAACATAAGAACTATAACCGCAACTTTCCATTACTGTTTTAATCTATCAATCAAGTAATTTGTTAGTAATTTGGCATCTTGGTAATTCCGTGTTTCATACATTAAGAAGATAATGATAGAGTGTGCTATGCATAAAATAACATTATAATTATTTATAGTTAAATAATACTAATTAATAATGTTACTAGAATTATCGTGTTGCCATCTGTTTCATTACATTGCATGCGACATCTGAATAAATAATAAAGTGACGATGTTACACAGCAGGGGCACTACAGTGTTGGTAGCATGTTCAAAATCAAGCAGACCTGGAAACAGATTTTTTTAATAATATCTTTCAAAAATGTTCTTGATAAAAAAAAAAGCTCTGTGCATGTCAATACCCTTTCATTACTAAGAACAAGCCATGCAAGCACTTCTGTTTGCCAGAAGACAGTTTCCCCGCTCCTTTAGCAGTTGTAAAAGCTGGAGCACATCCCAGAACAAGAAGATGGGCTTTAACATTTCATCCTGTCTTCAGCACAACTATTGCCATTTTCTTTTCTTAAACACTGAACCAGACACCCTTAAAAATCCAAAGAGATATTCTAATTCAGCCCATTCAACACATTTGGGTCTTCAAGCCATCATTTGTGGCTTTAAAGCAGCATCTAAACCACAGCATCTCCAGAGTTGACCACTAAGTGCTTATGTGAATTAAATCTGCTAGTAATTTGGATAGTAATCTTTTCTCCTGCCTTCCTATTGTCTGATTGAGAGTACACACCCTCGCCACATCATCTAAGGCTACAAAATGCAAAAAAAATCAATAGCAAGCCTTTTTATGGCCAGTGAGAAAAAACATATGTTCACACTTACAACACTTACATTGAGATAGTACATAACTTGGCAACGTATCACCAGAGAAGCCTTTTTCACCACCAAACCGCACTTCACAGGCTTTGCCTAAAATCACATAATCCTTTATGTACACAAATTTGGTTAAAGGCCTCCCGCCTCAAAACCATCTCAAATTACTATCCTCAAACACTTTTCATCATTTATCCTCACCACATTTTTCACATTTACCTTCTGCTTGTCTTTGGGCAATGTTACTCATTTCTAAAACGCTTACAATAAAAATTCCTTCTGACAGACACAAACTTTTTCACCTCAGCCGTATTACTTACCGTACACACAACTCAGACGTTTTGCTCTCTCATTTCATTAACCTACTTCTTTACCCAATATTTATCTCCTCCGAGCACACAGTGTAACTTAAACAGCCTCAACACAACTAGGGCACATGTTTTAGATAATTATTCCAGGGATTCCTGGCACAGTTACTAGTGTAGGCCAAACTCTATCACAGGGAGCCATGGGAGTGTCATCGCATGAAACAACAATTATGAGTTGTTATCAAGAATAGAGATAAGTCAGAGATGACACATGTCCTTTGTTGGAACATGATCAAATACAAGTATAAAGTGATGTTTTTCAGGCAACAAATTTAACATTACAACCATGTTGTGGTTGAATTCTTCAATGATATCCTCAGGTTTGAAGTAGGGATCTTGAGGAAAATATTTTTTTGTGTTTGAACAGTCCCTTTATGTATATACTATTATGGTCAGTGTTGATTGGTAATGCATTATTTAGTGATGTGTTGCAGTACTGAGCGGTGTCAATAAAGGGTTACAATTTAAAACTCAGCACTGATCCGGTCAACTTTAAGAAATATTTTGGGGTGTTCCTCACATTTCCTGTCTTAACAGTAGATGGATTTTGGTGGATTTTGTTTCTGTTTTCAGCAGACAGACGCATCCAAGGCATGTTAGCTTGGTGCAGCGAAAGCCAAAATAAAACGAATATGCCCTGAGTAAGTACAAAGTACTGATCATATCATTTTAGCTTGTTATTGCTACTGGTTAGCCTACAGTCACCTGATTTTTTTGGGAAATGGAGCCTTACTGTGAGACTTTAGTGTTTTCAACGCTAAGCCAGCTGTTGGTAATTAAATTAGCTTCTTAAACCACAGTGCCCCTATTTCTACATTATTCTGCATTAGGTACATTTCAAGCTACTTGCAGGCAGTGGAAATAAGTTTCTTTGGCAAACATGTTACCAAGTTCCCCATTCATACATAAAATTAATTTGCCATTTATGGAACGATCCAATATTTGTACTGCTTTTAGCACTGTTTAGTCTATTCAAGAAAGAAATATGTGTCCTCATCTGCTAAATACTCCATTATGCTGACCAGCAAGCAGCCAAGGTTGTCTGTCTGAGGCTGGATACTGGGCAGGTAGTGTGCATGAGTTTGTCTTTGCAGATGAGAAGGCTACTGAGAGAGGCTGTTAAATAAATAGAAACTGCAAACTAAACATTGAATTTACTGCCTCTCTCCACAGCAATGCGCCATACTTCCACACACTTGTTATACATTGTGTAGATTTACACGAGGGACAACTGAAGCTTGCATTAAGAACAAAAGGTTTCTAGCATTTTTGTTCATTCTATGTTGGTGTTTGTATTTTTCATTTGTTTAGGTGTTCCAAGGAGGCTACAATGTGTGCACTATTAACAGACATACAGGCAATATATCAGAACTCCAATTCAAAGCAATGCAGTCTAAACTATGATGAAAGGGCAAATCTTAAACACAATCCCATATTGATGTATTTATCGGTTAACCTCAGAAACCAAGCTAGAAAAGTAACAGATGTTGCAACCAGCAGACTGTAATGATCTGTCCCCAGTGTGGCCCTACTCTGTGTCACTTCTGTGTTGTTTGTGCGGCACATTTAATTGTTTAAATCCTTCTCTGAGCAAGCATGTTCAGTTTTACAATAAATGAAAGATATAAATTAACTGACTAAATTTCATGGTTCTTGTAAAGGGAATATGCCAGTCAGTGAAAGCCAACCCTTAGTAAACTCCAAATCCAGCTCCCAAGATTAAATAGTTTTGCTCTTCTGAAACAAAGTGGGAAGATGTTTTCACTTTAATTCCCAGTGGGACCATTATGCATTTCTGAATTGCGCAGAGGGACAGTGACGTGACTGAGGTCACAGATGCTTCGGGATTGACTGTGAATGCTGAAAGCCACTTAGGGTACAGATCATTTCACAGTGTCACTTTCTTTATCAATGTCCTTGCTTTACTTTTGGTGTTTACTGAATATTAAGCAAGTGTTCCTCATAAAGACATCTATTACTGGGTCAATTTATCACAAGGTGTCATTTGTTAGCCTGTCAAAAGCCTCAATGATGGATATCCAAAGGAGAGTTCAGAGGTTATGGTAAATATATTTTCCAATCTATGACCACAGCGTCAGAGCAATCAATCTAACAGGCTGCACAAATAGGAACATATCAGCACTGTGAGTAGATTGTTTAAAATATAATTTAAAAAATCTGCCTTTGGCTAAAACCATGAAAAGCCTGACTGTAAACCAGCAGATCGGGCCTCAGTTATTTTTCTCCCAAATCAAAAACGGTCTGGCTCAAGACCTTTCCCAGCTCCAATAAAACGTAGTCGTTTCACACGCAGAGGCTTTTCACTGGGATTACCATTGGCCAAGAGAGTGCTTGGCCGGGCCCTGAGTGGTGCCCAGGAAAAACACTTGACATGATTGAAAAAGCAGAAACAGACCAGAACATCCCCACAAGCTGCAGTGCATGGACAGAGAGGAATTACCTGCTTCTCCTTCTCATCTAGAAAAAACATCAACCAAGAACTGCATTATAGGGTGAAAGGTCAAATGAGATCGCCTCAAAGGACAAATGTACAGAAAGTACATTTTGGTCTACTTCAATTCAAGGAAAACAGCAAGCATTTCTATCAAACCTCAGCAAAGTAGTTTCATATAAGACTTCTAGATGATTTTAGTCTGAAAGAAAATTAATATGAAACTATGCCCCATAACGACTTGTATGATTAAGAATGAAGCTTTGCACAGATGGTGTCTGGTCTGATGTTATTTTAAGCAACACACCAAGACACAATAGAAGATAACACAATGAAATTTTGAAAGATGTTAGATTAGTAAATCCCATGCAGTCTAATTCTGGAAATATGAGCCAGCAATTATGACTCACTATGACGTTAACGTGTTATTATTCCTCATAATACAGTTAAAAAAAATCCTACACAACCAAAACAAACTATGTTCAGTTTTGTAAAAAACTGCAGAAAAAAAGGTTATTTATTCTATTTTATTCTTTAATTTTATAGAATAATACTGTTTGTGCAGGTAGTACTTCATTATACCTATACAGTAAGTGTTTATTATAAGCTGTACCCTTCCATTTACAGCATATACATCTGTACAGGAAATATGTAGAACCTCTTTGCATACAACACAAGCCTCAACTCTACCTTCTAGTTAATATTCTGTGCATAATAACCAGTACCTGTCACAAACTGACTGTATTTAGCTGGCACGCCATCATCCAGAATAAACAAGGCTATTCTTACTTACTATAAAATGCATGTGGCAGTTAAGTCATGCATGTTTAGCAGGGACAGCATACTAATGCACACATGACTAGGTTAGCAAAATTTAGTGAGGCTAAACTCCCACCTGCAAGCTTATTAGCAATCTCCTGTTGTGAGATGCTTATAAAAACATTACACCATTTTCTCTGGCCATTGACTTTAAACGGATTTGAAACATAATTTAATGTCCTATTTTTACTTTCAGCAAGTTTGTGTGATGCGCTTTGATCTGTCTCTTCAGGTTCATCATCTCCTTTCAGTGATTCAGCTGCCACTTAACAGCCTCAGGGTTTATTGTGCTACTACACACTCACTATTTTCTACCTCTTGAATTATTTTTAAAGTGGGTCAAAACAATGATAAGCTTTTTCAGACCGAGCTCATACAGTACCCATCAAGTTTTTTTTTTCCTGTCACTAGATGTTGTGACCCTGGTATTTTTTAAGAGCTTCAAAGACATAGAATGATGTCTGTGAAATGGATTTCCACAGGAGAAAGTGATGACCGTTCTCAGCCACTGGAACGATTTACAATACTAGGGTCGTATTTTTTGTGAGCAAGAAACCTGTCAGCTAGTGCAGTGGTGTGGCTCCTTGTGTTTTTGTTTGAAAAACAATGGAGGCTATGGCAAAGGTGAGTAAACTAAAACGTGCATTCACAGATGTTAGTTGATTTTAGTCTTTTTATGCGATTTGCTGATAGTTGTATTAAATTTAATGGGTGTGCTGCAAAAGTTAAATATGCAACTTTGTATTAAATATTTGTTAAAGATTGTATATTTAAACTTTCATTGACAACAAAGACAACTACAGGTCAGAATAATTAGTGCATCTCTCCTCCGCTTCAGTCCTTCTCTTGCCTTAACCTAGTGTTCATAACTCTTTTCTAATCCCCAAGGGCAGCGACCAGGAGCACACGATTCTTGACCCTGAGTGAGGATGCCGTTTGATGAACGACCACTGGAAGCTACGACCTTTGATTGGTATTCAGCCTCCTCCAGCTGAGAGCACCGAACCAAAACGCCAGCGTCCATCCCCCAGAGTGTAAATTACCACGGTGACAGTGATAGATACACAGATTTGGCACATACTGAACTTTCACTGAGGGGATGAAGTGCAAATGCAGGCTGAAGCGGGAAGGGCGGCACCACAGGTAATCTGTCACCGGAGGGTTTTTTTGACAGCGTCAGAGTGTCATGGTCACATGTACAGATGAGGCTGATGGATGAACAGTCGCTTCACAGGGATACTTGGCGAGGTGTGATGTAACTGGAGACAACATGCGGAGCTCCTTCGCTTCCACACACACTCACACACAACACGCAGGGATCACTGATGGTGCTGAAAAGTAAAGCGGAGAGAGCCTTGACCTTTCGGGGGTGTCTGGAGATGCTTACCAGACCAAGCTTTGGACGAAAGGGAGGTGACCTGTTCAGTGTCTGTTCATACTTTTAATTTGCAGAAAAATCTACCGCATACCTTACATTTCAGTAGTTTCCACCCTACGATTTAATACTTGATAATGGACCAATTAATATCACTTTTGACAGAGAGAAGAAGCTTTATGTCCACATGTAGAGAGTCCGTGAAGAACCAATTGATGCAACTTCTCTAAACTGCTAAAGATCTGTAGAAGCCCAGGTAGCTGACGTTATGGAATATTTCTTAATAAAAATTTAAAAAAGAAAGAAATCCTAAAGAAGAAATCAAATTTAATGTATGAAAAACAATCAGCAGCTATGGTGACATCATCATCTTATGCAAAAATGGGAAATATTCTACGACTGCAGTTTCTCCAATGTAAGAACTTGCTGCTTATCTATTGCTTATCAACTGTCTTAAAAATAATAAACAATCTCTTTAACCACGGCCTCTACAGATTTGTCTTGGGACCTCTTGGAGGGTCCTGACCCCCAATGTTGGGAACCACTTGTCACTATGAATGTTTCTGTTTAGTCACAGTTTTTCTATGTGATTAACATACTAAAGGCTCAGTTCTGTCTGCCTCTTCCTTCCCATCTTTAAAGAACTGTCCATCACAGGTTTTCTCTCAATGCTCCTCCACGTGTTTATTCAGCTGCTGGCAGAATTAAATTAGCTCGGTTCCCTCGGGCGCAGGGTATTGTTCTAACAGGCAGGAGTGCTGCATCAATACAAAGAGCATCTGAGACTCTTCATGCGCGCAGCGCTTCGCAACGTGTTGAACTTCACCTCTGACAGTTTCTGCTGTAATGGACCGAGCGGATATTCTCCAACTGAGCCAGTCATGTTTTAAACCCAGAATAAATGTTAAACTACATGAAAAATATTAGTTTAAAGAAATAGACTTAAATGTGTGAGCGGTTAGATTAATAGACTGGAGGCATATGCGGGAAAAACTACTATAATGTTACGGCTCAGGTTTCAGTGGGTTGTCGCTGTGCCTACACATGAGCAGTGATTTATCACCATTTACGAACAAAAGCACATGCAAACAAGCGGCCAGGCGCAACCAACTGCCCCCCTCCCCTCCTCTCCCCTCCCGTACAGGGGTAACGAGACGAGGTGACAAGTGGAGGACCGGATGGCGATGGTGCCGGGAGCGGAGCTGCTGCGCTCTGTGGGCGAAACCTACCTGTCATCGTAGCAGAAATCTGCGTCCAGCGTGTTCAGATAGAGACCCACAGCCACGGCGGTGCACACCAGCTCCGTGATCATTTCTCAAAGCCAAAGTGGGAAAGGAAAAGGGATAGAAATGACTGGATTCAGGTCCGCTCTTCTCTCTAGTCTCTGTTTTTGTGCTCTCAATTCAGCCGCTCGGCAGCACGGCTCCCCAGACGACACAAGGCATTTCGCATGGCATATAAAGTGAGTCAAAGTTTGCCATGTTCCCTCTAACCCATCGCACTCAGAGGTGGGTCGAGAGTGTCGGGATATGAAGCTATCGCCGGGTCTGGCTCGGAGCTGAGCGCATTTCTGTGAGCGGTGTCCTCGGTGAGCGCATCTCTCTGCCTCGGCGCTGAGAGAGCAGAGCGGGGAGACGCATGTGGTTTTCAAGGAGGCTGAGCATGCGCAATAGCCTCTGCGCTGGAGGAAAAATGTGGACTGTTGGAAGTTAGTAGCTAATGATGGTTTTTGCCATATTGATGTAGCCATGGCAACGTTTGAGTTTTTTTTTTTTATTTGCGCAAAATCAAACAAATTGTATAATATGACCAATGCTGGTGAAATAAAGACTGCATGACTTCTATTTGAGCACAGTAACAATAGTGTAAGATTACATAACATGTAACAACCACCACCACCCTCTCACATTACTTCTAACTACATAATATCACATATTTAGAAAGTATAGATATCATAAAGGGAAAAACATTTCTAAAATAAAAGCTATTGAGGTTTGACTCGTTTGCACTTCTGACAAAACATCAACTTATTTGTTATGACTTCATGTAAAACCTGTGATGCCACAGTTATTGTTGTAATATTTGTACTGAGACATATTTTGGATTGTCCCAAAAGTAAACAAGAATGATTTTACTGAATTTATTGTTTGTTTTGTTTTCATGTGGTACAGCAGTTATACTGATAATGATAGCGTAGACCACATTACATAAGGAACACATCTAGTCAAAGGAGTTTGTACTTGATATGAGTTTACATTAAATGCTGAGGCTTCCAGTGTTGCTGCGCTGGAGACATCACCTTCTAAGCAGAACTTAAAACAATCAGTTTATTAGCTATACTGCCACTTGTCTCCACGGAGAAGCTAAACTGAGAGAGTAGGTGTGATTGATGAACTGCTGCACCTCTCCCTATGGTGAGCATGCATATGGGCGTCAGTTTGGAAACACGCAGCCTGGTCACGCTGACTACCAGCTGGACCAACGCCTGTCTCGCAGTCGGGAATCCAGGAGCATAAATCCAGTGCAGATCAGTGGAGAGGGAGGAAAAAACAGATGGTCGGAGAAGGATGTATAGAGCATAAGGGCATCAGGGGGTGAGACAGTAATGGAGCATTGTGGGCCACAGTTTGAGACTCATTTGTATCAGTGACTTTGATTCTGAATGAGACTTAACCTTGCCCCCATGGAACCTGTTGGGAACCTGAGACGCCCTCTTCTCTAGCATTTATCAATGTCTAGAGATGACAAGTGAGTGTATGTATGTCTTAGACAACCTCAAAATATGGCCATCTTGTTGTTGGTTTTATTAAACCAACAGCAAACAGCAGCCATATTGTCACTGTATTTATCCAAACAAACCCATAGTCGCAGCGTAGACGCTCTAATAAGGTGAACATTGTGCCCTACACTCCCCCATGAACACAACGGGGGCTCTGTCTTGCAGAAGCCAGTGCAAGTGATTAAGGGATTAGCTAATGAAAAGCAGGAAAAAATATTCCTGCAGAGTATAAACAGGCCCCGAGCAAAACAAACACATTACAGGAGAAAAAGTGTTTACCCCGTCTGAATGATTACCTGTTAGATGTCCTCACTGTGGAGTAGCGTAATGACATGATTGTGCTAGTTAGGGGTAAACAGGAAACATTGCTAAATAAAAATATAATTTTTTTGTCTTTTAGTGGAATTTAAGGGTTCTATTAAACGAATGAGGAGGAATCATTTGACATGCATTCTGTATTTGCAGTTTTAATCTCTAGGTTTCAAAATGAAGACCTTCATAGTGCATTTTCTTATTTCATTTCCTACTTAGTTTCCTCTATTTTCTGAACTCGCAGTTATTTAAACCACATTTTGTTTTGTTCTTGCATATTTTGCTTAACACATGTCCTTGACCAAACTCTGGTCTGTTCAGGCCTTCAGCGTGGGTCTGTGGTTTTTTACATGAGTAATAGGATGCACATATTCTGTAGCTTTAAAAAGGAATCTCACCAGTTTCTCACATCAAAGGCTGTTTTGAGAAGAAAAATCCATACAGTCCAACCTAAATGTTGTGTTGCATTATGGGTAACGTAGGCTAAACAGTTTTGACAAGCACAAAAAATTAAATGGGATTTATGGAATAAAAAATGCAAAATGTTTGATTTTGCTGCACTGATTTTAATGCTTTATTAAAACTATACATTGTGAGTCTGACATTAACTGGAATTAGTGGGGTCTCTTTCAAAGTTCACTACACATTGTGCCACACCATTTTTAAAAAGATGGGAAATTAAAAATGAACATTTCGGACAGGTTATTTCAGGCCTCCCTTTAATTTTCCCGGAGTGTTGAAGATGTTCACTGAAAAACCTTAAAGTGAAACAATGCGAGAATAAAACATGTTTCTCTTCAGCTGTCATGAGTGTCAACTGTGTCAGTTCACACATTTAGTTCAACAGACAAAAGGCAATACTGACCAAAAGGACAACATTTAACAAAACCCCCTACGTCCACCAATGCTGTTATTTCACATTTAAAGTGAGTAATGGTAATTTCCCTGTGCTATTTACCCCGGAACCGCTGCCTCTTCAACCCAACAGATAACCATCACACAGGAAACAGATAATCACAGCTGGAAGGACCATGCTTGGGCCCTGCCTTCACAGAAATAGCACACTGATGGTATTAATATCAACACTGGAGCTCACCAATCAGAAGCCAAATGAAATCTACTCAAGTCTGTGCAAAATCAAAAATTAAACTTTAGTGTAAATTGATGTTGATAATTGTTTGAGTTTGCCTCTGAATTAAGAGAAAAGAGCTGATGTTTGTTATGTTAAGAATGTCCTATAATAGGGTCTGGTGGGTTTCTTTAACACAGACATTTTAAGAAAACAGAACTAAAGAAATGCCATATAAAGTACAACTTGTATCAGTTGAATGCTTTAACCATAATGTGGCTCACAATGCCTATCACTATTTTCACTACTGTATAGAGATATAACTTGTTAAATTACTTTTACTGATTCTAATTCGTGCCAACATGTACATAGTAAGACAGAAAGTGGATTTTGCTATATGCTGGGATTATAAGAGGCTCATTGGACCTCAATGTAGATAATCTGAATGTACAGGATATCAGATTTCTGTATCTTTCAGTAATGCTTTTTGGTTCTAAAATAAAATGATATAGAAAGCATAAAGAAACAGAAAGAAATAAAGCATTATTTATTCCCCCTTTACATGAAAAGTTGAAAACTACCTTGTATGAGCCACACGTAACAATGTTTCTAGTTTTCTCTGGCTGTTCAGGGACTTGGCAGATGGTTTAGATTGATCTAATTTGATATTAAGCTGAATAACATTACAACAGAACAGGCAATATTAATGGAAAATGTGAATCAGAGGTACAAAACTTGTTTTTCAAAATATGCAACGACTTTGTTTCAGATCGAAAGCTCCAGTCCATTCTCTGTATTTCTTCAGTGCGGTAGATCTCACAGATACCGTATATCTGACAGATGTTAAATATTTTTTTGTCCAGATTGTCATTTAAGATGATAACAGTGATTTTAATGAAAAACAAGCAGTTCTAACATGGAGCTTAGTCCTGTATTTCTCACAAATAGGGCATCTGGCAGAGAGATGTAGTCTGTCCGTGACTGAAGGGACAGGATGAAGATTTCAGCAAGGGCATCATTCTCTCTGATGGTTGTCTGCTTGTGCCAAAAAAATCCCTATTTATCTTGGGACAGTTAAAAGTGGACATCAGGAAATAAGACATTAGGGTAGTGAGAATGAGAGTGGATGTAAAAGTAAAGGTGGATTAGTCGACTGAGCGTGTGTATGTGATGCTGTGACAGACAGACTTACGTCTTTAGCCCACTCCTTTTCCTCCTTTCCAAACCGTGTTGATGTTTGATAAAGTCTGCTTACTTCCTTTGCTAATTCTATCCCTTTGATCATAGAATTGAATATTATTTCAGCCCACAACATAACATTTCACAAGCAAATAATTAACTCTTTAGATGTTGTTGAATGGTGCCTAAAATCTACAAAATGCAAATGTTGCTCTTTTCCTGTTTGTGAAATTAGAGGAAATGTGAGACAATTTTTCACATGTAGCAGGAACTTGTATCATGCCCAAACACAACCGTGAGAAAAAGAGATCACAGCGGAGGGCTGAAGTGTTTGACGCACTCTCCTCACTTCCTCTCATTCCTACCTTGCAATGAAAAGTCATCTGAGGTGGGACCACCTTGTATGATTCCTCATGTTAAACATTTTTCCCAAGCTTCACCACATCCTGCAACCTTTTTCCTGTCTTATGTTAAGTGCAAGGTCAGGAAATTGTAGTTAATGTGGAATACTGCATGAGAGCTTTTACTCATTTCTTTCACTGGTGTTATTTTTTGACATGTCATGTATTTTTTCTTGTCTTGTAAATAGGCAAGTGAAAAAGTATGTATATATATATAAATATATATATATGTGCTCAAACATGCGTGCAAGCATCAAGGATGAGACAGGTCCACAGGACATGACTCACTTACCCACAACAAAAGCCATCCACATTTCCCCAAACAAGCATCACTCACATCTTGAACTGCTTGGATTAATGTCACTGTGGTTTGTCCACAGTGCTGGATTCAAACATGGTCACCATCGGTCTTTATGAGATAAAAATAAAGCTTTGAGACACAATTTCACAATATGGATGGTCTACAGATGTGCAGAATACTGCAGTTACAAATAATAGATATATAAATAGAAGCAGTGATGGATAGAGGAGAGTGGGTTGTACCACAGTGTCAAAGTGTATCATATTTCCTCTTGTTTCCTGGGTAACTTTGTTCAATTTAGTCTCCAATTAATTAAATTGCTCAAATGCCATGAGCATTACAGTCAGTGGCAGATATAGTGAGACACATAACCTACTTCACAATGTGTCAAAATTTATGAAAGATATAGGCACAACCGTTATGTTTACATTTAAATCAATTAAATATTAATGTTAAAGCATACACTGTTATAATCCAACTTAAAGGATCAAAAACACGACCAAAGGTGTGTCTTTCAGGGTCTGCATGGTCCAGGGGGGGTTGGGGTACCAAGGGGATGTTTTTTAAATAATTGTCAACTTCTTCTAGCTGACAATTAGAATTTTGAAATGCAAACAATGCTATTTTAACCAAAGGTACCTCTATTTTTACAATATATGAATTATTATAATTGTTTCAAACACTATTATCATTCAAGACGATTTCAACTAGGGCTATGTTTAGCTAACTACACCAACATTTCCAAACCTTTAACCATAACTTGACAATTTCAAGCAATTATATTAGTTTTTAACTGTGACAAGATGGAGTATGTATTTTATTTGCTACGTATTATCAAGTTCTAAAATAGTAACCAAATATATGAATAGATTTTCTATCAAGTTTTTTTTTTCCGAATTGTTCTTCATACATATCTCCTGGAAACTGCAGAAATAACCTGGCTGGGAATTATTTACTTAGCTCTACGTGTTATGTAAGAGTTCAAGAAGAGCAATTTTGCAGCCTCAAAATGTTACACACAGCGATTAACTTATTAGATTACCAAAGGTAGAGGAAACCATGAAGTAAAGATAAACACGGGTCAAGGGTAGCACTTCCCCTGTCTTTTTCCATTCTTCCTCTGATTTGGAAGCCTGGAAATTGGGTTTCCAGTTCTGGCAGCAGAGGGGATTCAATTTCCCAAATCCCACAATGCCCCATGGCTCCCTGAATGGTACTTAAAAACAAGTGTTTTCTACAGAATCACTCAAACATAAAGACAAAAGGTTGTGATTCACATAATTCAAACTAGACTGACAGTTTTTCCAGGTGTTTTTAGTCATGTGTTTTCATGAGTTGTCCTCTCAAAGGAGCACAAGGTCAAAGACTGAGCAGCAAAAGTATCTGAGCTTTATTTTCCATAAAAAAAATTAAAATATGTGAATTACAAACTGTACAAATACATTAAACTATATAAATGAAATCATGCACATATTAAAACAAGCACATACGGAAGACAAACACTTATAAAGTATAATCATTACTATGGTTAGAAATCAATGTATTAACATCAAGTTTATCAGCTTCTAATTTTGTTTCCATAACTCTTCAGTCCGACGACAGCGTAGCATCTCGGTGACAGCAGAGGATCAAAGAGTTGCACCAGTGCAGAGAATGAAACATCCTCCTGCAATGCACAAACACACAGAGTCATAAAATAATAAGACACAATAGAGCTGGATACAAAACACATGGATATAAAGAATCTTGCTTCTCCTCCCAGTTTGGCTTTGTGACCCTGTCCTTGCTATTAAAGATTGCTCTGCTGAATCCCCAGAGAAGAAACATCTGTGCAAATATTGTGTCAGATGGACTTGTGTTCACATGTAAAACAAGTTTGTCCTCCATGACGGCTGGATGTTTAACTGTAGTACTCTAGTGCTTTCATAAGATGTCAGCAAAATGGGGAATAGAAGAAATGTCATTACATTATTCCAAGATGGTTACACCACTGCTAGTCCTGCAGATATAACATTTGGAATTAGCCTATTTTGCAGTGCTATATTTATTATTTATATATTTATTCCTTAACAACATTTGCTAATTAGCAGTAAACACAAATTACAGATTAGTCTGATGGGACTGTAATAAGTTGTGCAGTCATGGATGTTAAACACATTTTACCTCTGAACTTACGATGGCGCTATATACAAAATTAATGGGTAATCAAAAGTGTTTAATTCCACTTGCCACACACAGGCCTGATTACTGCCAGACCTGTTGAATCTAATAGAAGCTGTCTGACAAAGTGAAGCACACTAAAAGATCTCAAAAAGCAACACATCATGCTGCAATCTAGAGAAATTCAAGATGAGATGAGAATTATTAATTGACATATATCGGTCTTGAAAGGATTATTTCTAAGGCGAAAGCCACTGAATTTGTAACTCAGTAATCCCTACTAAAGACCACCACTGCATATTTTATAACACATATAATACAACATACGGTGTAACAGAAGTACATACATACATTTCTTAATAAGTGCATCATCGAGTATCATCCTGAAGAGTTGATGACAACAGACCAAACAAAACCATTAATTATGTTTCTGAATGAACAGCACTTGTTCTGTGTTCGTTTCTATAGTTTAATACTGAATATGCTTCAGGCTTCTTATCATCGCATGGATCGCATTCACCCACATCCATCACCTTGTCGTTTTCCCCATTTGCTCCTCCTCCAGGGAGACCTCTTAAAGCTGACCGGTGCTCTTAATGTGAAATAGTTTGATTACACCACTATTAAGGAAGTACATCTGACATACAATCTCACATGTAATCAGAACTTCAAAGCCATCAACGTACATATGTCATCACAATGACTCAGAGCAAAGATTAGCCTGTTGTGCTTGGCTGCAGTAGCATAAGATGTTAGACTGCAAGCTGGCTTTAATTTAGCTGACACCTACAATATTGTTAATTTCAATCAAAATTGTTTCCAGATTTCAGCTGAGAATTCAGCATTTTCACTTTCATTATCTGGGTCATAAATTCCAAATCTCAATCAGCGAACTGTAGAAGCAAATTAGAAAGATGAGCCCAGCTGGAAAAGGAGACTAACGTAATAATAATGTCGTCAGGAAAGATAAATCATAATGTTACATTTCTTTAATGTGTCTCCGCTATCTTTAAGTTAATTCTTAACTGAGAATTTTATCTTTACACTGATTGCGCTACTTGCTAGTTAGAAATGACCATGTGTTCTTCTCTATCATGAGCACACACACAAACAGCATCACGGTAGCTCATGACAGCACTTATGCTTCAATGTCAAATGTTGCATAAACTTCTCAGAACAATAATAACAAGAAGGTCCAAATTAACAAGATTGTTGTTTGTGTTTCCCGGCAACACAAATCCAACCGCCTCCTCAGTCTTATCCTGGATTTCACTCTCTTTAGTCTTCAGACTGAAACCTTAACATTGTCCTGACTATTTTACCTGTTCTTTCAGGTAGCAGAGCCGATCCAGGAGGATCAAACCTTCAATACAGGGAGCCAGGGTCACCTTCAACTAGTTGGGATGAGAGAAAATTTGTGAAGCGTGAATGCATATTTCATATCAGCATTTTTTCACCATGAAAAATGTCTGTACTCTTCTATGCTGTCCCTTGTAGCCTAGTCCTAACACTACATACTAAAAACCCACCGTGTCTGGTTGCTTCCCAGTAGCTGGCAGGCAATCCTCAAAAACCATTTTACTGTTGTATGTCATGAAGAAAATTTGTTATGTCTGTCGACACTACAATTAGTGGCCTGAGCAGAAAGACTGGTTTTCTTCCTATTCTGTATAATCATTCCTGTATTTCCTCCTATGTTACTGCAATGATCTCATTTAAAGTTCTGCAATTTATTGGCATTATATGACTCATTTTACAGAAATGAAAATGTTTTAAACAAATTAGAGCTGAAACAGGTTGTTGTGATGTAAGATGCCGTAACGGCTGTGTGCTGCTCAGTTTTCCAGTTTGGGGAAAGCAAAGCAAGCGCTCACCATATTAAAGGCATGCATCTCCCCCAGTCGCGCTCTGTATGTGTCATGATAATGTTGGATGTCACTGTCAGAAAGCTGAAGGGAAAGAGAAAAGAGTCAACCTTTGCAGTCATAAAAGGAGGGTAGTTAGAGGGAATACAGGGGAATAAAAATCAGAGCTGAAGAGCTGAAGTGGGAGAAGTGAAGGAAAAAGATTTATGGCTTTTTGGAGTAGTGAGCAACATAAGACAGACCAAAATACGTCATCATGATTGTCCAGGGCAACCAGATCAAAAATTCCTCAAATCCTGTTGCCTGGAAATCTCCCCTAGCACCTGTAGTTTTACTAACCTGACATGAATTTAATTTTTTTTTTCTAAATAAACACAAGAAAGGAAACACTTTTCATCTCAGGCGAGCCAAAATAATGTTTTTGGAATATGTTAACAAAATCATAGTAACCTTTGATTCATCCAGTTCCAGTCTGCGTAGAGCTCGACGAACATAGTCAACAAATGATTTAGCCTTGGAGTAGACATTTCCAACTCGCTTTTCACTGTGGGACAAACACACAAACATACATAATGCTAATTTCACAGCACTCACTCAAGTAGTCTAATGTTGTTGCCTCTTGGTAAAACTATGCTTTAGCAACAAAAAGCAAACACTTCCAAAGGACCAAACAGTGATGAATAGCTGCTGCTTAGAGGACACTAATGGATATTCGATCCTGATCTGATGTTAGTCATTAAACTGAAGGTCACACGGCAGTGGGCACAAGGTAATGTTCAATCCTTTAAGAATCTTTGATCAAGTCTGCTCGGAGCAAGAGCTAAATGAGGACTGTTCTTCAGTTTAATTAAGTGGAGGAGGGCACTGAACATCATCCACCAAATATTTGGCCAGAAATGGCTCAAAATCCTCAGTCAGGTATGCAAAAGCAATTGACCCAAGAATGGGTGTAAACCAACAGGTTTTGACTTTTGAGAGTCACTAGTTATTCATGTTAGGAAACAAACACATAGCCAAGTAAAGCAAAGCCAAACTACAGTTTGATTGATGCTCACCTATTCCGCCTTGTCTTCGTGTTCCTAAAGAGGCCATGCTATGCATAATCTTGAGTTTATATTTCTCTACTCTGCTGAAGTAGCTCTGGAGGGTTTACAATTTAATAAACTGCTTATTTTCCTTAAAATTATCTTAATCCAGTACACAAAGAAAGCAAAAAGCAGCCAGTGACCCATGTTTACCCACACAAGCAGCTTGGCAGTAGGAATGGCAGCGTCTGTCTGGGCATATGTTTTTCATGAGAAGACACTTGCCTTTAGCTGTGTTACCATCATTGCAATAGATTTTTCTAATGAACATTAATAAACCTGCATTAGCATAATGCGCTATTGGAAGGCAGTACTAATGTTTGATGATTATAAGCCTCTGTATATTTATGTAAATATTCCTTTAAAAAACAGCTGTTTCCAGCTTGACTGCTAGTGTACTGTATGTGACATTTTGACATCATATAAACAATTTTAACAAAACTACACTTTAGGATATAATTTATCATTCTGATGTAAGTCCAGATGTTGATTCCAGGATATTACCTTTTGTAGGAGCTGTAGTGGTCTCTCAGAATAACGTGAAGCACTGCACGGTAGAACAAAGACTCCATCTGAATCTATACAAGATGTCAAAGATAGCTTAAACAAACATACTGTAATGCAGTTTACTGAATTTTTCAAATGAAAACTTTGTCATTCCCTTGCTCTTTATCCAGTATGTGTGATGAATATTTCTGACACTCTCCAAGCCTGATGCAACACAAGCAAGTAATCAAGCCTGTTTTTGGATTCAGACCCCGTTTCCAACAAGTAATCAATCTTGTTGTGATTGCATTAATATTTATAAACATTCCATATTAATGCCTGCTGGTATCATGTATCAGCTTTGGCCTGAAGCTCTGCGCTCCATATTTCAAATAAATACGATGCAGTCAATCACAGACTTAAAACAACAGCAGAATGAATGCGCTGATGTTCTGAATGCATGTAGAAGATCTACAATTAAGATAAAGCCTTGAGTGACTATGAACACTTATATTTGTGGCTGAAATAATTTGATTAATTTGTTTTGAGCGTGTGAGTAAAAGCAGTTTAGAAGTTTCATTCTTGCGTGATTATGACCATCAGCTTATGATATTGATTACAATTAGTATAGATGTCTTACTTACCCCTTGGCCAAGTGAAACTCTCTCCAGGGCCTGTTTTTTAGAAAAATGGTCAAGTATCAGATAAAACTGTAGCTGCAGTCGCAAAAAAAAAAAAAACACTCCTGACATTCATTTCCTTAAAAACACATTAAAAACCAATTTTGTCCACATGTCCAAATAAAATGCCTGTTCACCATCAATTCATTAGAGGCATTTATTACAGAGCCTTCCCTGACAACAGCCATTACAGTCTAAATATTATGTTATGTATGAAAGACGCTGCAATACTAATTTTCTGTGACATTTTCTAAACTCACCAAACATGCTGACATCCTTGCATTTCTTCCGCAGAACCAGGACTCGTTACGGAGGTACTGGCTCAGAGGGAAACCACACACGCTGTGTGAACACTCTGTAAGCAAACACACAGAGGTAACTGAAGTAAACTGCCTGATCGGTTTGGTTGAATACTGCTGGCTTTGTCAAAGAGTTATGATAGGTGGACGTGGATTTGACATATTCGCTAGAGAAAGTTCAAGTCACCAGGAGAAAGAAACAATTTAATTCTTACTTCCAAAGACATGTCTTATATAATCTAAACTGAATATAAATGATGATCATTTACTGATTGCATGTTAAATCTGGAGGAAATTCTCATATCCACATTCTTGATAAACACATACCAGCACATGGTAATACACTAACTTGTTATATCTTGTATTTAGACCATACACACGTCAAAATAAATCAACAATTTGAGGTTTTATGATAGGTTGTATGGCAGAAACAGTGACTCCTCGTTTTCCAATGCCTCTTCCGTAGAGTTCTTGAGGAGCTAGCCTGCTTATCATATTCATTTTGGCTTTTGTACAGTTTAAACAAGTTATAATTTAAAATTTAGAGGTGCTGTTGTACTATCTAAGCAGACTAGTATGTTTTACTATCTGGTCATTTCCCCCTCTTTACAGTCTTTATGCTAAGCTAAACTAAGCATCTCTTGGCTATAGCTTCACTTTTTTTCTAACAATCATGCAAGTGTTCTGTAATAAAGTGAGTAGATTCATTCATTCATTCATCTTCTATACCGCTTAGTCCCCGCAGGGGTCACGGGTGTGCTGGAGCCTATCCCAGCCATCCTACGGGCGAGAGGCGGGGTACACCCTGGACAGGTCGCCAGTCTAAAGTGAGTAGATTTGTTTCCAAAATGTTAAACTATTCTTTCAAAGCAAATCTGTTAATAAGAAAATTACAATAAAAATCATATGCATTGCCCTTAAAGGGTTATTATTTTAACTTGGTTTAAGAAAAAACTCATATGAACCACATATTTAGCAGCACACATGCACACGCACATTCCCAACAGTGAGAGTGCTGAGTGTGACTCGTTGACAACCTGCCATCTTTTTTATGTAATTTTAACAAGGTCAGTGACTGAGGTCAAGGCGCAGTGAATACAGTTGGACACGGCTGAAAGAAGCTTTTATAACATGTAGCTGTGTTTCACAAACTCTGTTGGACATGTTAACTCATTAACTTTCCCTCTGACCGGCACATGGCTTGTTGACACAGGCCCAGTGAGGCAAGTAGATAAGCCTTTCCTCAGTCTGATTGGGAGATTTACAGTACGTACATAAAAATATTTATAGTAACCAGCCTTTTGTTGATCACAGAGTTCACTTCTCGAGTGGACATGTACATGGCTGCAGTTCAGAAAGACAAATATTTCTGATACCCCTGCCTGCAACTGGACAGATACACTTGAAAACATGCTAGCTTCAGACCTCAGACGCCTCTATGCACTCATCTATGACAGGTTGTTTTTGTGAGTAAATAACATTTATGCTGAGACGAGGCTCTAAATTCCATATAATGCCCAAGATATTAATGAGGCACTGAAGGTACTGCTTTATTCATACATAAAAAGATCACATAAATGTGAGTAGGAAACATTTTGATGTGATATGCTCATATCAAATCTGTTCTGCCTTCTATAACAAAGCTTTTCAGCTCCTTTTTAGGGTGCATTAGGCCACCGCAGGAGCTGGCCTGAATCCCAGACTGCAATGTAAAGCCAAGGGGGGAGAACATGTGTGTATGTGGATGTTGCTGTTCATTTCAAGCTGCAGTTTGAGAAACAACCATGGAAAGAGTGTTTTCAATCAGATGTCATGATATCATTTTATGCTCTTGGCTAAAGCTACGATGAACCCTGATGACGTGAGGGTTAAAGGTAACAGTGTTAACAAGAGATGACGTGATATTGTATCGACTGTAGCAAAGACTCTTTCTTATAGACACGCAGAGGCTACAGTCACAGCACGAGGACACATGTAGACGATTTCATACCTCATAAACTGTGAAGTATAGGAGCATGAAATAAGGATGATATCAGTCTCTTAACCTACATTTTGGCATCTGAAGGAACCCTAAAGAATGACCAGAAACCATTTCAGTTTAAAAATAAAGGCTAAGTAAATTAACTACTATATAATAGCAGCAGAATGACTTCTATCAGTTAATTCCAGTCTAAATTAAAAGGTTAAAGAAATTTCAGTAGCCTTAAACAGCCGTCCTAAATCCATAAATGCACTCTAATGGTTCTTACAGCGGGTTTCTGAGCTCAACTCAATCACCAGAAGGGTAATTTGGCTGCATCTGCAACCTCCCAGTGGAACATTTGACTTGTTTACTATAAAATATGAATATGAGTGTTTATGTGGTTTTATGGGGGAAGATGGTATTTTATTTCAGATTGGAAATGTGGTGAAATGGACACTCCAGGTGTTTGAAGTGGCACTGTATGAGTGAAAAACATGGGTAGACATGGGTAAATTCTCTGAAGAACATAAACCACACTTTCAAAAAGCAGATGGAAGAGAGACACGCATTCATCTGCCCTGGGCTGTGATCTGTATCTCTGAATGTGTCACTGTCAGTACAGTATGTGTGTGGTTACCCTGTCCGGCAGGGTCAAACTCCTCAGACAGCAGGTGATAGCAGCAGCCCACGCTGCAGACTGCAGCCAGCTCCGGCTTAGCCACAAACATCCTCAGGGTGCTGGGAGCCAAGTCACCACATGTGTGCAGGCCGACCATGACCGCATCCTGCAGTTTGGAAAAAGCATGCAGAGAAAGTAGAGAACAGAAGAGGACGAGGAGAGGGGGGGGAAGGGTGGAGATCGATGGTGAAATTTATTGATGATGACGTGCTGCACATTTGGCTCGGCACTCGCCACAGTAATGCAAACTCCAGCCTCTGTGAAAGACTTGTAACTTTAGGAGCTGCTGTGGGAATAGTGCTTTGCTACTATACAACTGGTCTCCTATCTGCAGCACCACCTGACACACAGTAAATCTATTTTCAACATTTACTTTTGGCTTTTTTTGACCTGCTCACCTCCAGCTCGTTGATGAGCTCTCTGAGCTCTGTTTCCGCAGTAACATATGATGTGAGGGGTGAAAACACAGTACTGGCACCTTCGCTTCTGTTCAGAGCTTTCCTCTCCAGGTTTTCCCGCTTCCTCCTCTCCCTCTCCTCAGCACTCAGTTGACTTGGGGGAATTCTGGGGGGCGTTGTCTGCATCACGTCTGCTGCTAGGGCACTAAGGAAGAACTCCTCTGTTTCTGAGTTTGGCTCTGAATGCATCTCCACTGCAGGATTCAACTCTGACAAGTTGATTAACACCTTCTCCTCCTCCTGTGGCACAATTCCTGCTCTACCACCACATAAAACATCACCAATGCCATTACTGCCAGTCTTTATTTGTACGAAATCCTCCTGAGGCGAGTGTATGGCTACTTCCTGAGCCATCACTGTCTTGCTGTATTTTTGGTATGCTCTAGAAAATTTTTTGAGCTTTCTGTTCCTTTCCTTGGCTCCATGGGTGTTGGTGCTTGAGGAGTCGATGCCATAAACTTTGAGGCCAAACTGCAGAGACAGGAAGGAGCTCAGGTAACCCTTTCCAGAGCCCACATCTATCACCTGGGTGAGCGCAAAAAGATGAAAAATCAAATAAAAAATAAAACATCACCTAAACAGAGCATTCAATGCATTCTATGTTACATGTTAGTTTACCTGTTTAACCCGACAACACTTAGCCAAACAAGCCACCACCTCAGACATGGACTGGACTTCATGTGATTTCTTAGAGTTCATAAACTCCTCTGGCTCAAGCTCAGCATCTGTGTTAGAAAAAAGTCATGGTTATAATTTTGGGTGGACATTGCTTGACAATCCTTCACTGATTTCCGGTTCTCAGCACTGCGGTCAGACAGTCCAGTCTCTCCTACCTGCCTGTGCTGTTGGAGTGCAAGACTCAGACATGTTATCACTGAGAGTCTGCAGTAGCTCATCTCTGCTCAAACAGGCCCCAAGGCCTGGGAGAGAGTGAGCCTTGGCCGTGTGCAGAAGTTCGTGGATATCGACCAGCTGATTTGTATCTCTGCAAAATCCAAATATAGTGCTGGTTTGTTCTGTTTAGGGAGACATAGAAACATGAATAAAACCATATTAAATGCCGCTACATGAATAGCTTTTTTTTGTATAAATTTGCATTTAGTTTTTTTTTTTATTATTTTCATAATACACACATTAATGACTTTGATTTTGATGCAAATAGTCAAATACTTAAAGGATAGGATCAACAAAATTAGAATGTAAAATATATTTAGTTTTGTTTACAGTAAGACCCCAACAGCTATGCTAACAGCATTGTAAAACTAAAATAAACACTCTTTTCCAGAAACAGTGTGCTCGTTACATCTTACAATCCACAGACCTCACTGTGAATATGTTTTTATTGGAACTCCATTCTACCTAAAACAAGTACCCATGAAAACAAATTATCTTGTGTTCCCAAAAAAAAGATGAGATCAATAGCTTCTGTCTGATATTTGTGACCCTTCACATTAGTGCAGTTTTGAAGCTATGATTTAAAAGAATTTGAGTGAAACAAGGAATTAATTAGTGAGAACAAACAATAAACAAGCAACATTTGGGTTGCCACTTGCAAGGCTGTGAAATATTCCCTTGGCTGGTAATAAAGCACACATAAATCTAGATAAACCATTAATCAATACTTATTGAGTCAAAGAGGTAAAGACACAGTATGGCTGCTAACAATTATTTTCATATTTTGAGCAATGAAACGTCACAATTAACCACGTGGGGGAAGTTGAAACGCATATTCTTTGGTAATATATTTTCTTTTGATCAGCTCATCGATAAATTAGCCAAATGTTTATCCTCCAAGTTCCATTTTTTTCTGATTAATGGCTCATAAGTGATATATAAAGTATTAGCAAATAAAAAGCTGTTAAAAGATACTAGTTACAGGTAATAAATCTTTAATAAATTATTGCAAAGCCATAACCACAAAGATACTCCTCAAACCTTCAGATATTTATATTAGTTCTTATTCAGCCTGTGAAGTGTTTACCTTTCGCTCTAGTTCGTGGCTCCCTCTGCTGGTCTCCACAGGAGCTAATGGCTGACAGGACCTCTTCCGGTGTCACCGCCATGAACCGTTTCCACACGTCGTGAGTGTAAAACTCCACAGTGTGAGCATTAGCGATATTCAGAGTAACAGACAGAAACTGCTTAACTTCACCTATTCGTCTGTGAATTTCCGTAAGGTTGTAAGAGGAGGATAACATGTTTACAGGCTCTGTAAAACAGACCTGAGAGAGACATGTAAGGCAGAAGACTCTCTTCTGTACTCCTAGGCATTATTAGCCGAATACCGTTCGATGATTTAACAAAATTGGTTGGTCGGCGTTTTTTCAAGTTTTTTCAATTTTAATAAACCTGGTGGTGTGTATATTTCTTCAACATGCAGTGTAATCCAGAATTCCCTTGAGTTAAATGATCCGACTCAAGCAGTAAAATATTGAGTTTATATACTCCGTAGTGGATTTATTACGTCTGCTCTGGAGACGTCATCACCCAGCGCCTGCAAAGAAACTGCACAGAGCAGGAACCGCGTGAGAGTTGTAAACATTTAACACATCCCAGATTTAACTGAAATGGCACCGACCGACAGGAAAATGAAGAGTAAGATGTTTACAGGGAAAGATGGCAGCGAGAAGAAATCCAAAACTAACGCACATGGTGTCAAAAAGAAGAGGAAATGGATACCAGAACACAAAATATTCGAGGGTAGCGTTAAAGAAGGTGAGTTTGGCAAAGCAGTAAGGAGCACTGTTAATATTAAGTTTATTCGCATATAAATTCATTGAACATAGAACATAAAGAGTATGAGATGAGAACTTAAAATTAGTTATATAATAACGTTAAAAATATAACATGTTGAAAATAAACACAGAGGTCTGAGTTCATGTGTATTTAACAAGGACAGCACTTTCTACAGTGTCCTACTCAGATATTTTATGCATTTTATAGCTTTTCTGAATTTCTGAAAGAGGAGATATAAAGGTCTATTCTTGATAAACACTTTCAAAGTGGGCTTCTTCTTGAGGCACCTCATCTTGTTAATGTTGTGATCTCTGCTGCATCACATTAATGCAAATATTTACACACCTGCTTGATATATTGCTATCAAATCTTGAAGCAACCTACCAAGACAAATTCCTTGTACGTTAAAACCTATTTGGCAATAACTTTGATTGTGATTGTGATTCTGATTTGCCCATAGTTATATAAAGATTAACAACAAAAACAGTTTGGGGGTTTCTAGCAGAGTAATCAACATGATCTCAGTATTTTTTTTATATATTCATGGAGAGTTTCTTTCCCAGGTAGTTTTCTAAGTCTTTCCAAAATCTCTCTGTGTGTGGGCAGTTGAGTAAGGAACACTAGGATTTTAACAACACGTTTGTTTACAGTTTTTTCTTTTTCTTTTTTTTTTTTAAAAAAAAAACTCAGATACAACAGTTAAGAAAACTGCCAACTCATCTCTCATCATAGTCTTTTATAAAAGTTTTTTTTTGTTTATCTATAAAAGAGAACAACTTTATTATTTACAGTTTTTTCCAGCTCCGTACCTTTAAAAAAATGCTGTGATATCACAAATGCAATGGCCTGCTTTATTACAAAATTCATAATGCCAGTAAGCAGGGTCAAAAATGCTGAATTAACTTTCACACCTTACTTAGGAGAGAAAAAAGGAACTTTTGAAGTTGTTAAATATTGATTAATTAGATTTATATGATAATGTATATTGATATCGACTGATATGAAAAGACCTTATATTGCCCAGCCTTTTAAGTAAGTGACCCACTAATTATTAATTATTATTTATTTAAGTTTACAAAACTTACATGCAGTCAGAACATCTATTTAGCAGTGGGTGCTAACACAAATCTTTGCATAATAATGTGATACTAGTTATCCACACTTTGTTTAAATAGAGTATTAATGTAATTATGTTGTTTGCATTCTTCACTCTTCAGGTCAGGGCTTTGCTTTCAAGAGGAAACAGAAAGTCAAACATGAGTATAACAAACTCCTGAGGAAGGAGAAGAAGAATCCTGAGTCAAAAGTGTTGTACAATGAAGAATATCCAGAACACCTCAGACATCTTTACATGGCAGAGGCAGAGAAGCTGAAACACGAGGCCTGGACAAACAGAGTGAACAGGACCAAATTGAGAATGAAAACCCAGGAGAAAACGGACACAACAGTTGAAAATGCAGCTGCTGCACAACAGACTGAAACTGCTGATAATCATTCAGAAGCTACTGTTGAATCAGAGCAGACAGGTTCTGTGCCTGGGAACGCCGAGACAAAAACAGCCCCAGATAATGAAGGGTGAGACACATTTGTCGACACATGTGCTAAAATACAACAAAGTCATATTTTTTGTCACTGTTTCCACTCCTGTGTGATGATTTTCCCCGAATTTGTATGACTGATGTGAATAGCTTTGTAAAGACATAATGAGAACACCTCAACAACCCAGCCTAAAAATAAGATGTTAGACAAAGTGTCCTAAGAGATGTTTGCAATTTAGAGACGTCAGACATCCTCACTAGTGGAAACATGATAATGGGAGTTTGGTGTTATTATTTGTTTTATTCTACTGCTGTCAACATTCAAGCAGATACACAGAATAATGCTGCCTCTCTAATGTTGCCTCCAGTCTTCCAATTAGCAACCGCATGAGGAAAAAAATGCTGAAAAAGACATCCTATCAGAAGACAAAAGAGGAATTTGTAAGAATCAAAGAAAAACGGAGAGAAAAGAAAGAGGTGAGCTGTTTACCCTGTTAACTGTTACCCGTGGGTAAAAATAAAGCTTCTTCTGTGTTTGTCACAATTTTTGTTTTACATGAATTGCAGTCTGGCTTTCTGCTGACAGGTTATTTTGTTCTTTTGTATTTTTTTGTTGTTAAATCCCAGGAGTACCTAAAGAACAAGCAGCAGAGAGAAGAAGCCATCCAAAGGTACAAACATAAAAAGATGGAGACGTACCAGATATTGAGCAAAAAGACCAAGAAAGGACAGCCAAACCTGAACCTCCAGATGGAGTATTTGCTTCAGAAGATTCAAGGAACTGAGAAATGACTCTCAAGTCCCAGATGATCTTAAGGAATGAATGGAAAAAGTTGATCTCGTGTGAATTTAACTTGGCTATTAAAAACCTGATAAGGGTATACCTGAGGTGCTATCATGCTGTCTTTTCACTGATGGTCTGTACATAGGTATCTGAAACAAGTTGGCCTCTAAATTGAGAGGGAAGTTTGTCATTTATTTTATGCTTTTACTGTTATTGTGATTTTGCAGTATTTCATACACAGTGGTGAGTGGTGACCCATTGTAATCGCAGACCACAAGGTGGCATTGTAAGAAATACTAACAGAAGAATACTTACAGAAGAATCCTGTAATGTGTTACAGATTTGAAATGGGAAGTGGATGCCAGTTTCATTAAGTTATCATGAGACAAATAGTCATTAATTATCTAGCTACAATGTTGCTTTTGTTATGAAGTATTATAAAGAACTTTAAACATACATATAAATCTCTAATTTTCTCATTCATCCAGTGCTTTGAAGATCTTAATAAAGTTATTGGCAAATAATATTCAATATGCTAATTACCTTCAGTTTCCTGTTGTCATAGTTACAGATAATGTAAACATGCCACATACATGCAGCCTGTATACCGAGTTCTGTCTGCAAGCCTCCCTCTCTCTCTCTGTGTGGGAGCAGCATGTGGACCCAGGCTGAAAAGCCCCAGGCCGCTTCCTCATGACATCACATGGTTGACTTGTTTAACATTCATCTGCAAAGCAAGACTTCCTAAACACAGTGAACCACTGATCTGGTGATACCGAGCGCAGAAAACGTTGCAGTTTCTTCTGCATATGATTTGTAAAAGGTAAGAGTTTTCCTCATGTTTTTGGTGTATTTTAAGCAGCCATTTCTATGTTATACAGTAGCTGAAGGGCGTTTGTTAAATGAAAGAATTTTTCATGGGTTCAGTGCACATTATTGATGAAGACCAAAACTTTTCTTATTATTCCTGCTTTATCATTGGAACACAATAACTGTTGCTTTACAGAAAGATTTTACTACAGGTTAATACACGCGTTATTAAGATGAGGTATAAAAAGGCAGTTTTAAAAATAGTTTTTAATTCCTGCTTGTTTTGTGTTAAATTTTGCATTACAAAGCTTCTCCATTTGAAGAAGTTACACCTGTATCTGCTGTTTCACTTACTCTAGTGTTTGCTACATGTTAAGATTCTCTGACATGACAAGCTGCACCCAAGACCTCAGCAGAACAAGATATCATCTCCAAATCTCATTTCAGTCATAAAGTAGAGATGAAAACAAGAAGCTGTTGTGAAAGCACAGAAAGGCTATAATATACAGTATTGAATTTATGTGAGACTGCCTCTTGGTAATGGCTCTTGCAATCTTGCAGGCATTATACAGTCATGTGTTCTGTATGGCGTGCTATTAAGATAATCCTTTACACTGTGTTTACATATCTTTGTGCATTAGTTGCTCCTGGCTTATTACAAAAGAGAGGTATTATAGCTGTAAGTGTTTTACTATTGCATTGATGTTGTAAATAACAGAGATGCCTTTCAGATCTAGTAATGTTAACCGGTGTATCTGTACTATTTCTTTTTGGCTTACAGGATTCTGCTCATCATCTGATGCTACTTCCTGTTTCTATGGTTGTGGTGACAGTGAGAGTAGTACTGGATAAAGGGCCAATGAGAACGACTTATATCTGATCCCACTTCTGACTGCGGCTGAAGTACATGCCACTTGCACGCCGTGCCACTTAAGCGCCCGTATAGTTTTTTCAAACATGGAGGAGGAGGGCAGGGTGAATGGCTCTGGAATGACCCCAGAGAGGAAGGGCTCAGACTGGGGTAACATCACCCTGCTGGACAAAACCAAAGAGTTCTTCCAGACCTGCGATGTAGAGGGCAAAGGCTTCATCACTCGCACCGATATGAGGGTTAGAAAAGGATAGTGTGTTCTAGGTTTGAGTGGCGATGGAGTGACAAAGACTATGAGGACATTTGTGAAGTCTGCACACAAGTGTAGCTGCAAGTGTTTATTAGGAGATGTGTTGTTGGCAGGATTTGAATGCTGCAACTAATGATATTTTAATATCTTGTCAAAACCCTCTGCCAACATTGTTAACAAAGCAACCTGACCACCAATAGTTCAGTGAGAGATTCTAATGTGTAAAGCAGCATCAGGCTGATATAATGAGCAGGCAGCAGAGGTGTACAAGATTACAAATAACTAGTGATATAGTAATGATAATAATAAGTAATATTAATTTTGACAATCTTTGGAGCCACAGAAGGTTTTTTATAACACTGTAAATAGCTGTCCTAACTGCCATAAAGGAATATTAAGTTATTGTATATGCACACAGTTATACAATATATTACACTTGAAACTCCTCCAAATTGTAGTAGTGTATACCAAGTTGAGAGTACATCTAAAGTAAATTACTAGATAAATTATCAACTATATTTATTTAATCTGATTTCTAAGTGTATTAAGTCCATGTAGTTTTTTAGGGCACTCTGTTAGTCCTGAAGCCCTTTGAGTTCTCTTTTAATCCATTTAACCAGCGCATGCTCTGATAGTTCATGGTCAGGTCTTTACATTGTCAGAAAATAGTAAAGGAATGTCCATTACAACTTCTTAGAGCTGAAAATAAGTAATATAGTAATATACAAGTAGAGAAAAAGTAAATTATTTCTGTTGAATTTTCTGTTAGCCGTCTAAAGACATTTGTTATTCCTCACACACTCATTCTTTCATGCCTCTCATTCTTTCTTTTAAAATGCATGGATGTTTCACAAATGCATTAAGCCTTCACTAAGAAGAACAATAGGTCTAGAGGACACGCTTTTACCTGTGGGATAATTTAGTGCCCTGTGGTGCTGTAATGGTGGTGAATGGCAAGTAGGAAACACTTAGTGTCATAGTTGCTGTTTTCGCTCAATTCTGTTATATCACCATTGTTAAAGAAGCACTTCACCCACTCAACACACTCAAACAGCTGGAGAAGTGGTGGAGTAGCACCATTGATGGAAATGTTTATAAGTTCAACTCACTCTCACTCACACACTCAGGCACAATCCACACAAGCCTCTTCGAAGCTTTAACAACGTCCGAGCTGATAATTAGGACAGGACTCTTTTGAGCCTCATGTCTTTTGTTACTATTGTTTAAGTGGAGGGTGTTCAAGAAAAGCACTGCACAGTAACACGCGGTAAATCAGCCACTGTTTAAGCTTGTGTTTGTTATATCAAAGCTGTGTTTGAGTTACAACAGCTTGATATGACAGATTCATGGCTGAACATTTTTGTTATTACTTTATTTGCATAAATTGTTACCTTCGGTTTGTCATGAAAGTAACTTTACAAGTTTTATAAATGAATGCCTAACTATGTCCGTAGTCGAATTTTGTATTGTTGATTGTTCATCAGCTCAGTATTTAAATATCATGTGTTATGTTTCTTGGCAGAGGCTCCACAGAGAACTTCCACTGTCTGCAGAGGAGCTGGAGGATGTGTTTGACTCTCTGGATACAGATCACAGTGGTTACCTCACACTGGAGGCATTTTCCTCTAGATTCAGTAGGTTTTCTGCTGTCAGATTTGTTTAGATCAAAATTAATTCGTTTTGATCTTTTTTTTTTTTCTTTTTTTTTTTTGTATGTTTTATGTTTTTAGTATAAATATGCTCCAAAATGAAGAAAGGTACCACTATACCCTACTGATTAGTAAAGGTGTAACAGCAAAATCTCTGATGGTACTAAATAATGCAAAGGTTTGTTTTATTTATTAATTTAATTGTCCTGTCATGTGCAAGAAGAACACTGTTATTATTTCAGAGTTTTGGTGTTGCTTTAAAAATGTCTGCATGTGTTTTTATACTGGTACAAAATAGAGCAGATAATGTGACCTATAGTGTATTGTGTTATTATTTTAGTTATTATTTAGTAGCTTTTTTCTCTTATAAAGACTAGAAATGCTAAACGGGAAGGATGATGGTATGACATGTTTTAATAAATTACCCTTTAAGCTAAAGTTAATGTCCAGCTGCTACTGAAACATTTGCCTAAAAATACACCTTTAAGGCATTAATACGTCCATGCTTTTACGTTGTGTTGCTGTATCTTAGGTCAGTTCCTGCACGGCCGCAGGATCTCTGTCACTGATGACCAAAATCAGGCTCATGGGCCTGTCTTTAGGGCAAAAGAAGCTTTTTACCAGAGCCAATGGGAAGCCAAGCTGTCAGGACAAGAAGACGAGGAGGAGAGGCACTTTTGTATGCTGCTAGAAAGCCTGGGGGCCAGTAATGTGTTTGAGGAGTGAGTATAATCACCGCAAAACCATTTTCAATGTGAAAACACACAAGGTTTTATTGATGTTTTTTTTTTTTTTCAGTCCAGGGGAGGTGCGCAGTCTTTGGGCCCAGCTCAGACGAGATGAGCCGCACCTCCTGTCCAACTTTGAGGAGTTCCTGGCCAGAGTCACCCATCAAATCAAGGAAGCCCACCAGGAGAAGAGGGAAATGGAAAGTGCCCTCCAGAGGTAGTTCGACAGATATTTTAGCAAATATGCAGCAGTGTGGATCTTTGTTTATAAAGGCCACATACAACATTTAAGTACTGTACTTTATGTACCATATAGCAAATGTTTTCTCGCATTAGCAACCTCAATAATCAGTGACATAACAGTGTGTTTTGTGTGTGTTCATATTACTGCCCCATGCTGGGCCTGCAGCCAGAGAGTGTTTGCGTGGATTTACCTTTAATTCTCTATAGAACATTTATCCTTTATCCATGTCAAATGACCACTAATCTGGAGGCGTGCTTGAAATGCTGACTGCCTTCTGCTGGTGAGGAAACCCATTAAGAAATGTCTGAAACATAAAAGCAGTAAGAAAAATAAAATATCTGTTAGTATATTGCCATGATTTGATATGAATGGCATGTTTGAAGATTGCAGATGTGTGCACTGTATAGCAATGTGTAAGAGCTTGTTATTCCTCTAGACTTTACTAATTGGCTGGGGTCTTAACACGCGACACAGGAAATCTAAATACCACAGTGTGTATATGTGTATTCAAATGTTTACATGTAAGTACAGAAACAGAGGGAATGCTACTACCTTTTAGCTCAACCCAGACAACTTTACCATTCTGGTCCGAGGTATTTTGTCATAGTTGTACTGTAATTGTATTTCATCGATTCACTATTAATCTTAATAACTGTACTGTCACTTTTTATAGGAAGGCTGCAACACATGACAGTGAGATCCGTCATTTATATGAAGAGATGGAGGCGCAGATCAAAAATGAGAAAGACAGGCTGCTTCTAAAGGTACAAGAACACAAGCAAAAATTATCAAAGCAGCAAAAAATGTCAGAGAAATAAATTTCAGTTTTGTTTACACTACCGGTCTTCAACTATGTAAATGTCATTGCATAGGGTTTTGTAATGATCATTTATCCTTTTAAATTAATAAACTTGCATTAGCAAACATAATGTGCTATTGGAAGATGGTACTAAAGTTTGGTGATTATATTAGATTATTAGATGTTGGATAGATGGTTAGATGGTCATTCTGTACGTATATGTAAATATTCCTTCAAAAACTGCTGTTTCACTGTGATTCTGATAAGTTAGATGTTATAAAATCTGAATTTCCCCTCAAAAACATTGTCATTTCTATGTGTGTGTCCAAACTTTTGACTGGTACTGTATTTCATTTGATTATTTAACTTTCAGTGTGCACAGTTTCTCACAATGTGCTCAAGTTAAATCTGTGTTTAATGCCTGTAGGTACACACTAATGTTGTGATATAACAACTAGCGTGTAAGCCAGTTGTGATATCAACACACAAGTGTGATATGGAAAGTTGAATCTTATCACACACAACTAATGAGTATTACATTTTCAGTGAAGTAGGTGACATGTTGTTCCCAACATCACAATGTAACAATGTCTTCTCTTTTCCGGGCCACACAGGACTCTGAGCGTCTTCAGTTGCGTAGCCAGGACCTGGAGCACCAACTGTTTTCAAAAGAGAGAGAGTTGGAACACCTTTTCCAGAAACAGAAAAGGGTGAAAATATTAGATAGATCCTTTATGGAGAGTCCACATATATAAATTCTGAATGTGTGTAACTATGGAATAGTGTGTTGGTTGTATTAAACATTAAACATAAACTGTAGAGATTTAAACTGCTCTCTTATGTGCCTCTTCCACTGATTTACTGTGGTCTATGTAAACTCACACAGTATTTTTATTGCTCTCTAGTTAGAGCTCCAGTGCCGCGAGCTGAACAGTGAGAAGCAGGAGACCCACTCGGAGAACACCAAGCTGAAGATGACCAACGACGAGCTGTCCCGAGCACTGGAGAGCACCAGCCAGGAGCTGGCGCTGGCCCAGGAACAGCTGGCCATGCTGCAGGAGCAGGCCGCACAGCTGCACCAAATGAAAGAGATGTGGGTGTACACACTGACTGCATATAGTTTAGTGTCATTTGTATTAACAGTTATCTAACAGCATTTCCTCACTGAAGTTAACTCCCAGCTATGTCGGAGATACCACTAATCCTCACTTAATCTTTACCTTATCCTTAACTAAAGCTTGACCTTGTACTGCATTGTTGCACATTCCTTCCAAGAACACACACTATACTCTTGTGTACTTTTGCTTAGAATTAAGAGTTTATTTGTCACTCTGCCTTCTTTCAGGGAAATGTACAGAATAACTGAGGGACTCCAGAGAGAGAAGCAAAGTCTAATGAAGCAGCTTGACCTCCTCAGGTGCGGCATTAATCTTTTGGCCTTTGGTTTATTCCTAATTTGAAATTTTAGAAATCTGTTTCTAAAGTAATTAATAGGATTTGCAGGAACTTGGGTGGGGCAGAGATAAAAACCCTTCTCATGTGTTCAATGCATTTTTTCATAAAAAAATTCTACTTTCTTTCTCTTTGATTTGTGTTTTCTTTTTTTCTTTTCTACCCAGAGAGATGAACAAACACTTAAAAGATGAGCGAGATATGTTCTGTGGTGTGGTGAGTTTACTGTATGTTTTATCTAAGTACATTGCTGTATTATTGCTTGCATCAGTATTATCTGACCGATAAAACAGCTGTGTCACACATCCTCTTTGTTTTAACAAGCCTCGAACCTCACTCAGAAAGAAACAGAAGCAGAGAGCGGGCCTTGGCAACATATTTGATGACACCAGCCAGCCAGCAAAACGGTGATTTTATTTAGCATCCGTATATTCTTTTAATACAAATCACCAGTCAGACGTTCTTCAGTTTAATTAGAAAATTAGGTATCAAAGGAGGAAAAACAGAGGATATTTGATTCTGTACACTTCCAAAAAAATCTGCTACATTAACTTTTTAGTTTTGAAATCATTAACATCACTGAGATTAGTGCTTTGGCCCCCAGATTAGAATTTAAGTCAAGTGAATTGATGCAGTATATCCTCTGTTTCTCCTCTGTTCCTAAAGAGCCCCATTGTTGGTGGATGGGTCCTATCAGTCTCTGGAGGCCTTACCTATAGAGCACCTTCAAATCGTGTTTGTTGCTTCCTCCTCCTGTAGTGAGGATGACACCACCACGACTACTTCCTCCTCCACCACCGCTGTTAATGCCCCCACGTGTCAGCAACGTCCTGCAGCAAGGAAGACTTCCAGCTTAGCCAACGGCTATGTCAGCTCCGCTCCAACCAAACTGCACGATGTGAAGACGAAGGCCAAGAAACCAGCCAGCAAGGTAGCTACTGCTAAGAGGCTGACGGGGAAAGACAGAGAAAGACCAAAGAAGGTGGAAATTGGGAAGAAGACAGGGATAGAAGACGAGGTGTTAGATGCCCCCCCAGATGGGTGGCCCCTCCGTCGGGTTATCTCCATTGAGGAAGACCACCTGCCGCACCTGCTGCAAGGTGGGCCCCAGCCTCTACTGCACCAGCTCAGTGAAGAGGAAGATGAGGAGGACGACGAGGAAGAAGCCCAGGGTGACACTGAATCTAGCCTTGTCTTGGCAGCTGACCTCTCTGCCATCCCGGCATCTGGTCCAGTGTCAGAAAAAGCTGCTGCAACAAGGAAATCACGATTTACCCGCATGAAGAAGACACCTACGTCTTCTAGAGGACAGCCTGTTGGAAAAGAGTCCCAGCAAGTATGTCTACATGGTGCTTTAAACTGACACAAAAATATGAAAAAAAAACAATAAGAAATGGCATTTATAAAATATAACAAAGATATTGCTCTGTGTCTGTCTTTCTGCTTGTTTTTGCCTTTTATCACCACCAGAAGACAAAAGAAGGAGTACTGTTTGCTCCAGACCGTCTGTTCAAGGTGGTCCTGGTTGGCAACTCCAGCGTAGGCAAGACATCCCTGCTACGCTCCTTCTGTGAGGGCTGTTTCCACCCTTTCACAACTGCTACTGTAGGTGAGAAGAAAGACATTGTAATAATATTGTATTCTCTTTATGCATGTTGAACCTGTAGAGGCTGCTTTGAACAAATTTGAAAGGTGTGTGTTTGTGCATACTAACAGAATATAGCAGGCAGCTTAGCATCACATGAAAGGGCTTGTGAAGTCACACTGCCTGTCTAAGAGCCCTGGCACACATTGTACTGCAGATTATGTCACTTCTGATGAATTTTTCTACTTGCTTTCATCTTTCTCAATCCTCACTAGAGTCTTGTTATCTTCTCTTTGTTCCCACTTTCTCCTCACCTCCTCACACAGTCAGCATCACGCCCTGCTACAACCTCTAGTGGCCATTTTTTATGTCAGTGTTGCTATGTCAAAAAAAAAAAAAAAAAATCTAATTTATTGTCCAGACAATTAAAGTAAGAAGACATGGATATTATTATATGTGATATATTATATTGAATTTCATTGTGCCTTGACCAGGAATTGACTACAGTGTGAAGACACTAACCCTGGACAACATGCAGGTAGCGATGCAGCTTTGGGACACCGCAGGTCAGGAGAGGTGAGCTTATGTTTATATATATAAAACAAGTATGTATAAAATACTATAATAGATATTTGAAACCAATTCACAAATAAATTATACATGTAATGTTGAATTGCTGAAAAACAATAATATAAAACTTTAAAACATACTTTGAGTACACTTTTATATTATTGTGAAAATTTGATGTTTCATGGTTTTTTTTTGGTGCTAAATTGCAAGTGCAAAAAGTATTACGTTTGTTTCACTGTACGATACATTACACATAATACTTTTGAAATAACCTTTTTAAGTGGAAATACAACCTTGACTGAAGTGGATGTTCATTACATTAGTAGTATTCTGGTGCAGTTGACATAAGTATACTAATAGATGTACTGTACAGAGTTTGTTGTTGTGCTTATAATAAAAAACCTGTCATTTGACACAGGTACCGCAGCATAACCAAGCAGTTTTTTCGCAAGGCAGATGGCGTGGTGGTGATGTACGATGTCACGGTGGAGGAGAGCTTTAAGGCCGTGCGATCCTGGTTCAGCAACGTTCAGGTCTGATTTTTGAGCAATGGGGTCTTCTGAAACAGCTGCTTTTTCATATGTAAAAATGGAGAATTGAAGATTGACCCTTTGTTTTATTTTACTTGGTACTTTCAGTATTTAAAGAAGCACTGTTCCTTCAAGCCTTAAATGAGTATTTTACTAGTTCGGCATTTTTGGAAGCCAATGATTACAATCCATCTGTGAATTTAAACAGCATTCTAGTAATTTTATATGTCATAGTCATGCTGTTGGATTTTAGTGCTTTATACACTTTTTTGCAGCTTGAGCTGTTCAGAATATGTCAGCATCTCCTGCATCAGTTTTGGCAGTTTTCTGTTTTTATCAAGGCTGATGGAAATACAACACTAAAATAAGCTTGTCTACCCATTTCAGGAAGCTGCAGGGGAAGGAATACCCATCCTCCTGCTGGGAAACAAAATGGACATGGATGGTGACAGGGAGGTGTCATTTAAAGAAGCTGAGCGACTTGCTTATGTAAGTTTCATTTAAAGCGTGTGCATAACTGGTTTTTAATGGTTTTATTGCCTTATGCATAATATCATAATAACTGCAATAGAGCAGCTCTATGTCAAATCTTTTAAATCCAGATCCAGTCTAATTACTTATGTGTTGACTCGGGATACTTTTCTGTTTTAAACCCAACAATAAAATGCAATTAATGACACTTACATATTCTGTGCAGGAAAGTAAAGTGATGTTCTTTGAGGTCAGTGCCTATACAGGCAAGAATGTGGCAGAGTCACTGACACACCTGGCCAGGTAAGAAAAAACAGAACTGTTGACAAGGAACCCACTACACAGTAGTCATACACCTGCCATAATTAGTGATGTTAATTCATTCTTTGTCAGGAAACAAACTAGTGTTCACATTTTGCTCCCTCTGTGTGGTTACCTAGAGTGTTGATGGAGCAGGAGGACAGCGTGAGGGACACAACTGTCGTCCTTAGTTCCCAGCCCATAAAGAAGAAAACCTGCTGCAAGTGAAGACTCATTGATGGAGCAGACAAACTAAAAGAAGACAGAAGAAATCTACTTACACACGCAGTTGACTGTTACATTTTGGACATTGGGTTTGTAGTGTTTGAAAACACTGTGACATTAGTGTTAGACTCCTGTAATGCCCTGTAATCATAGACTGAAATCATGTCCTTGTTAACCTTCATTTTAGTCTAGTGTTGCAGTAGCTGTTGAAGTCGACATGAAGCTGAAACTCTAGTCTAGCTTACATGATGAAGCTCCGAGGAGGAGCTGGTAAAAACGAGGTGTTGCACCATTTCCTGTAAATAATACTGTGTTGGCAAATCACAGTAGTGTTGTCTATGAGATTCAAATCAAAACACATTCTGTAATAACTATAGAATCAGTTAAAATCATCACTGACAATAATTTCTTCCTAGTTGTCACATGTAGAACGGTAAATGTTGCGTAGTCACATGTAATGTTGAAACAAAAACTAAAATAAGTTATTTTAAATTCCTTAAGTAGTTGCTTTTAATGAAATTTATTAGAAAGATCTTGTTTGATTCTTTGACACTTTTATTCATCATTATGCTCAACTTTATTCATAGTCTTCGTTCATCTGATCTCCAAAACGAAGTGGTTCATGACATATTGCATCGGCTTATTACCTTTTTGAGGTTTAGTCTGGCACCAAAATACAGTTATTCTGAATTATCATCAATCAAAGAAATAAGTCATATTTAATGAAGTGAAACAATTACACATGAAAATAAATAATGAAATAAAACACAAATGAATTTCCATACCATAATACAGTGCATAATAAATGTTAACAAGATGAAAGAAAACTATTATGTGAAACTCTGGTCATCACGCATATCAATGCTTTTCAATTAGCTGCACTAACAATACAAATACTCAGAAATTCTTCTCATTTTATACTTAAAATAATACATTTCTGGTAACGAGTGAGAGAGAAAAAAAAAATCAAGTTCAATTAGGATGTTACATTCGACAATGTGCCCGAGTTCGCTCAAGTTGGTACACGTGATGGCACTATTGCTGTTAAGTATTTGCCTATTTTGATGACATCACTTAGGTGCTGGCATGATGGCATCCAATCAGATGCTTCGATTGCCATTGCTGGCCGACTGGAATTCTTGCAGGAGAGCACGTGCCCTTTCCCTCTCTATATGTGACCAAAGGGGCCGAGGGTAGGTCTGCACCAGGGTTGTGTCGTCATTCCTAACGCATTTTGTAGTCATGGGAGATGGCGGCCTCACATAGTTGTCCTTTAAAGTCTAGCTCCAGGGTGAACTCCAGGTCACGCTACCAAGGATAAAATAATTATCAACAAATTTGTGTCAGAAATATCTAATTTCTGTAAAAACAGCCAAACACCACATTACACCACAACAAATTCTGAGACATAAAGTATGTAAACACATTAATCAGCAGATATGAGGTGCTTATGTTCAATTCTGTTTGTTCTACTTTATACTCTAAGTATTGTCAAATACTGTACTTTAAGATTTTACATGCAAAACATATAATACGCTTTAACAACATTATGCTTTTTTAAATAAATTATTCAGGAGTATAGCTACTTTTATATTCTACTTTATTTAAACTATGCAGGTGCATGTAAATTAGCTCCACTTTGACTCACTGCAAAACTAAAAAACTGTTTACGGATTTGTGCATAATGCAATAAATGCAAAAAAACAGACAATGATATGATTGATATAATTACTTAATATAATTGTATAATATTCTTATTGTATGCATCACTTATTCTCTTTTTCTAAAGCAAAACATACTTTATAAAAACTAATTTACCAGAAACAAGATACTAGTTTACTCTCTTACTTTGAGGACTAGTTCACATTAGTAGTAATAGTTTAAAGCAACAGTCAGCTGCTGCTTTATTTAGCATAAAGACTGAAAAACGACTAACTCTTACTTGATGATCTATTTTTTTTTACTGTTAAAAACTGCAAACTTTATGTATAAAACTGTATACATACAAACTGTATGTATATCTGTGATAAATCTTACCACATTTTTCTCATTGGGCCTGACAGCAATACTGCCAAAGATTTCTTCTCCCTTCTTGACAGTTAGATAGTCTTCCAAATAAAACACTGTCTGCTTCCAGTGTGTGCTGGGAGCATCTGGAGCTGAGGATAAGAAGGGAGCAGGAGAGATGAGAATACGATCAGGAGCATGAGAGAGAGGAATAAAACAAAGAAGATGATAGTGAGAGGAAAGACGTGAAGGTGAGGTGGGTTAAAGAGGAAATGAGTAAAACAAAGAGGAGTGAAAAAGAGGCTTTAAAGGGGAGCAAAGGAAATTAAAGCATTTACAAAACAGCTCCAATAGTCACTAAGGTGCCTTAGGCATTTTAACATAGAAGGAAATTATTTAAAGCAGCTAAAGTTCACTCACCCAGTGGAAGAGAAAGAGAAATATAAAGGCTGATACTGTAGGAGGACTCCTTCAGTGATGCTCAGCCTCAGACCCAACAGACTCAGCCAAACATAGAACCTCCGCTACATATTATGTAAGCACTGGATGCATGAATGTATTAACACAAGCTTACATAACTGCTCAGCTACTGTATTACAGGCACCCTCAACACCACGGTATTGGGAGTGCTAGGTGATTCCACCGGTGAAAAATCCAAATTGGCTCATACAACACCAGCAGAGTGTAGCCAAGAGCTAAGGTGCTGAAGCGCAGGAGCTTATAAGAGACACTCATTTAATGCTTAAGAAATTTGGAAGCTTGCTGGTTAAGTGACCACAGGGTGGGCGAAAATGTGAAAATTAAATTTACCAGTTTACCAGCCTTTTAAATATACTTTTATGTTCTCTTTCGCAAATGCTTGCTTTCCTGCTGCCTTATAAGGACATGGAAGTTTATAGGATCAGTTAATCCAAAAAACAACGAAACGTACCTATAGTGGTAGTCATGACCTTTAATTTAAAATGGTAACGTGTGAGCAGCACATGTAATTAGTAGTGGTAGTTTAACTGCAGTAGCTTACTCTTAGTTCAGCTACATTCATATTTACATGGTGGCTTTATTTTACAAAGTAAAATACTTTCCAGGTAACTTGGGTATAAGTGTAATAGTGTGTATGTTACATGCTAAATTACCCTATGTGCAATTAGTTAACACTTTTAGTTTAAAAGGTATACATACTTTCAATATTCTTTCTGCTTTTATAAATCTTCTAAAGTGTTTTATATTATTATTATTATTTTATATTTTTGCTTATGGGAGAAAATATAATGTAAAATTAAAATGCACTCTCATAAAAAGGGATGATCTGTGTTTTCACAGGTTTGCTGCTTGCTTTAGTTCATGAACCAACCTGAATGTGTTGGAACTGTTACATTTGCTTCATCTTTTCATGGAGGACATGAAAAGCCTTATTTATGTAACAGGGACCCTGTGGATGTTTTATTTCTCAGCTGTTGCATAGAGGTTATTCTATCGCCATGTCTGATATTAAAGGTACAATGCAGAGCTAGACCTATTATATGAACACCACTAAATAGTAGGCTTAATACTACCTAATAGGGGATAGTGTGACAACGTGCTTTTTAAAATTTAGAAGAACCAAACCTATCGTGTAAATAATATACCATAAGATATGAATTTTCTAACCCGTAGAAAAGCCAGTCTTCTTGTGACACTTGGTGAACTCAATGTTAAAATAGGTGACCAAGGCATGGACATAATCATTGCGCTGAATCTGCAGACAAAAGGCTGAGGTGAAGGACAGGTCTTCAGGCTTCACAGTGTAGATGTCCACTTCCTGGAAAAATGCAAAAGATTTTTGTGGTTTTGTTTTATTTATTTTTTTAATAATTTATGAATTTACCCTGCAATGAACAATCGTAGACAAAAACACTCACACACACACACAAATTGTCACCTCTACTTGCAGTCACTCACACACATGCAGTACATGTATATGCCAGTTAGGTCTTGATTATTCACCATGCTTTTTGTGCATGTGTGAGTGCAGTGCGTGTGAAAGCCCACAGGTTGAATCATGGCTGGTGAACGAAGCCTACTCACAGTACACATGCTGTGTGGGTGTCCTCCCTCGAGTCTACAAGGCAGGGAGCTTTTGCGTGTGTATGTGTGAGAGAGAGTGAACACAGTGTTTGTGTGTTTGCTTGTGTCTATATCGAGCATTTGTTTTAGGAATAGAGCCAAAAATGTAAGTTCTACATGGGTTCAAAATAGGAAGGGAGCAGGTGTGTCTCTGCTTTGCATGTAAATTATGTTGTATTTAAAAAGACAAGAATTTCCGCTGCAACCTGTTAATCCTCTTGCTCCGCTACGAATTGCCATTGCCATGTGGAGTCACCATGACAGATTGTGATTTAACACCTCTGTCCTTTCCAATGATACCAGGCCAGTATCATATACAGCAAATAATAGAAGAGGAGGAAAAAAAAGTCCCTGGGAGCGAATCTGTAATTTTAGTGTGTGAGGAATGAATGGCAGTTTGACTTAAGACATGGTGAGATGGCTGGGGGGTGAAAATGCCCTGATTACATAGATGTGAACAAGATACAGGCAAGGAGAATTCGTTTTCAGAGCAGCATGTCACTAACTAGCAAGTAATCACCCTTTAACCTTACATATAAATCACCTTTTTCAACACAAAACCAGGGTTGGTGCCTTTCCAAGTCATGGAAAGACTATTGTGTTCCTGTTGGTGATTCAGTGCCTGCTCTTATTTGACATTTCGCCATCACACAAAGGGCGAGACAGTGAGACCTTCCTATTCACTCTGACTAGTGAGGCTTGATATTGTTTAGATCAGAGAATGTGACAGAAGATGAAGCTAAGAGGATGTGTGATCAAATACGAAACTGAGAAAGGAGACAAAATGCTATGGGAAAGAGATACGGTGAAGAAGCAATGACAGTATACTCAAAATAGAAAACAACATGATATAAAGCGAGAGATAGGACGAGGAAAAGCAATGAAAATCAGTGACAAGAGAGGTAAAGGTAGAGGGGACAAACAAAAAAGCTATCACCTCTCTGAATGCTCTTATCCACTATTCATTTGCGACATGAAAGACAGGCTACTGCTGTATCTTCAAGCATGGAAACAGACCCACAGACTATTACAGTTCTCCAGAAACCTCTATTATGTACTAGAAAATAGTCTCCACTGACGGAAAGTGTTTACAGACTCTGGGATTGATAGCTGTGTCCAACTTTAAAAAAAAAAGAAAAAAAGGATTCAATACATGTGGCACAAAAGATGAAAAACTAGTTTGCATTTAGGTTATTACAGTTAGGTCTGGAAGTATTTGGGCAGAGACAGAGTTTTTTTGATTTTGCTTTTATACACCATCACAATGGATTTGAAATAAAACAATGAAGATATGATCAAAGTGTAGACCTTCAGCTTTATTTTAAGAGGTTTCACAAAAAAATATGGCATTTACTCTTTCGGAATTACAGCCATTTTAAGCAGAGTACCTCCATTTTCAGGGGCTCAATAGTATATGGGCAAACTGTTATAATTGTAAATATAACCATCATTTTTAATATTTAGATAAAAATCCTTAACGCGGAATGAGTTTTTCTGACTTTCTCCATCGTGCATGCATTTGTGTACAGGGGATCATAGACTAACCTTTAGGAGGCAGCAGTTAGTGACCACCTGCTTGGGATCCACCACATCCACCAGAGGTTCTTTGATGGCCACGTTGCGAATGCAGCTCATGTCAAAGCCGTACACATTTTCCCACCCTGTGCATACACAAACAACAACACATAAAGAACAACTTACCCATGTGAATATCTACACACACAGTTTTTTCCCTCCTTTTTTAAATTTTCATGCACTTTCAAGGCTCGTTTCTCTCTGTTCCTGCCAAGCTGTCGGCACAAAAAGGTAGCAGGAGAAAATAAAACAGGGCACTTAACCCTGCCAGGAAGAACACTCCTGCGCCCATGCTGTCTTTCTGTCTATCCTTCTCCCTATGTGGAGAAAGACAAGCACTCCTGAAAATAGACTCCAGCCTCCTCCACCTCCTCCACCATGTCTGGCAGGCTTTTTTATTATAATTTGGGCTGCACACACCAAAAAAGCCTTCCCTCCCTCATTCCCACTGTCCTTCCACACAACCTTGCTTTGTCTGAGGGCCACACAAAAGTCTGAGAAGGTGTAATAAGCCACCAACGCAGTGAGAACCTAAAAATAAGAGCATCAAGGTTTCAGTAGACTTCGTTCTATTGGGATTCGTGTGGAAGTACATACCTTTATGTGCGCGTTTAGACATAATTGAACAGAGAAGGCCACCTGTGCATTAAAAGGAAATTCAATAGAAGTTATTGACCTAGATTCTATGTCTATGTACAAATGTGAGTGGAACTTTTAATTCTCATGCTTTGATCTGAATCACAGCATTAAGCTCAGCACTCCTGCTGTTATAGCCATTTGAAGACGCGGAGTGAGTTCAGAGCAGAGAATGCACTGTAGTATGACCTCGCAGCACTGGATTAAATACTGCAACACAGTACAAGGCATATATTTGCACTTTAACACCAAGTCTGCAGATTGAAAACTTGTTATTGTGGAAAGACCATTACTTACTAACATTAGTAACTCCAGTGGATACAATTTGTTTGATTAATCTATATATGGCCACTCATGGTGATGTACCCACCCAATGCTGCAGTTCCCATCAGCTTTATGACTTTTAGCATCATTTAGCAAACTGTTTTAGTTTTCCAACCTGCTACTTGTTTGAGTCAGTCATTTCATTCCAGGCGCAGAAACAGAAACATCTGTTTCTAGCAAAAAGTTCTAATGAACCCAGTTTACAATGAACGCTTCCTGCCAAACCTGCCTAACCTATAGCAACTACAGGTAAACATGGTGGAATATTTCGTGCAGTTTAAGAGACAGACATTTAAACTAATTAGAAAAAGGAACCATACATCTTTTTACACAATGATTTAGCTTTATCTGCAAAGTAATCATTAGCTATGCACAGCAAGAGGGAGACAGGGACAGAGGAGGCAATGACTTAGCAAAAATATGCACAGCAACAAATCATGCTGAAGTACTCACAATGAATCTTGAAGTCCTTGTACTGCCTGTCTTCAATGGCTACCACATAGAGAGCAGCTCTGTCAGGGAACATCAGCCCTCCAGGTTTCTAAACACAAGAGAAGCATCAGATATCAATGCACCCACTAGAAGGGCTATCCATCTTTTTTATTGTTCGCGCACCTTGCATGTAATGTAAGATCACATGATGTGCCAAGCTGAAAGCCTGCAGGCAACTACTGAGCTTAGACACCAGATCATTCATGTATGACTTCAGCATCTGGGCATCAGATGCAAGCATATGGTAAATCCGCTACTTCTTCGCTGTCTGGTATGTTTATATGTCAGAAGCGTTACTCGTCCAGTCAGCCACACACGCATTCACACAGACAGAACTCAACACCCTCTAGCCGAGACTCCAGCAGCACTAACATACCAGCCATTTGTCCCTGGCGAAGATGACGGTGTTGAGCATGGACTCATAGAAGAGGCAATAGCCCATCCATTCTGAGATGATAATATCCACCTTCTCCACCGGCAGCTCTACCTCCTCCACCTTGCCCTTGAAGATGGTAATGACTGCAGTGTAGAGAGCCACAAAACAGCAGGCACCAAATTACTTCACGGCATCTTTGTCACATTAATGGAAATCGGACAATGATTCTATTCTCAGACGGCACTGGTTTTGCCTTGGGACTGCGGTAAATTAGTACAGGTTAATTACTGTGCTCATCTTATGCCTCAGTTTTAATGCATGTCTTGATTTCTGTTTCATTTTGGCTTTCTAACCCATGCAGACACAAGGAGATTTTATAAAAGAAAACACAGCTTACGTACCCTGTAACTAATAACAAATGGTACAAATGGAAGCAAATGATAAACTAGCTTAACTAGAGAAACCTACAGTGTCGAGGTTAGACACGTTTTACTTTATAGTATGTTACTGTATGTGTGGAAACAAATATGTATATCTAAAGAAGAATAATTTATATTTCTTAACAGAAAAAAGCCAACATAGAAAATGTATTTCTGCATACAGTTCATACAAATTAATGCATATACTAGCTCATCCACAGGCTTCAACACCTTAACTGTCAGGGTGTTTTTTAAAATTTTTATGCTTAATTAATTGCCAACACTCCATCTTTGCCTAGTGCATACATTATAGTCTGTACATCACAGAGTTGGCAGTTTTAATTTAGGTATGTCTTACTGAGATCATCACCCAAATGCCTGAACTGTGAATATAAAAGAAGAAACAAAATCAGCCTAATTTCAAATGTGCACCTTATGAAACCCACCTTCTGCTGCCAGTTATACATCAGTGAAGTTCAGGGTGGCACACAATGGTAATCACCCCCACTAAGGAAGTCTGATTGATGGTTGAGATTATAGTTATTTGACATGAGAGAAGAGCTGTCAGTTAACCATCAGAAGTGTGACTAATAATGACAGGTGTGACAGAAATGAGGGGAATATGCAGATTTTTCATGCTCCTTCTAGTCCAGATGTCACTGCACTGCTCTGCACTCAGACACATGGATATAAGACATATACTAGTTATGGAAAAACAACTTCAACTTACCATTGTGTAGGTGATTTGACTTGATAATCTTCTCTGAATATTCAGAAATACTTGAACATTCTATCTGCAGGCACAAGGATGAAACAACAGATCTTGTTAAACCGTCAGCTTGGAGCTGCTCAATGTCTGTAGCAAAGTTGTTTATATTATAATATACAATATACTGTAAAATATATAAATATATGCATAATGTTTTATAAAAATCAGCTGATTTCACTGTCAATGCACATGCCCAGTAGGTTATAATCCACTATATGGAGTAGGTTCACCTTTAGGCTGATATTGCAAGGACGAATTTAATCAAACCTTGCTAATCCATCTAAAACCAAAGGTCCCTGTTCACTCAACTCAAAACCTGCCACACATGAAAATGAATATATCATTTTGCTCTCCCATCCATAAATGTAATACAGTAAATGAATCATACATAACTGTGGAAGACACTGCGGGTAATGTATAACCTGTGATATGCCACTCTGCTCTAAGGGGAGCCAGATGTCCCTTATTGCCTCTGCGTGTTTGATTGTCTGAGAAAGATTACCAATTTATGGTCTACTGCCTGGCCCTTCTGAGGAATTTTAAAAAGGCAGGGAATGTGTATGTCCATATATGTGTATGATATGGGGAAGGAAAGGTCACAGATGACAGATAAGGACAGCAGCACCAGATATGATATCTAAATCAGACACAGAGTGTGTGTGACTTTTCTCTCTCATAATGATTCCAGCCAAATCAGAGATTGATAGATAACCACAGTGGTTTATTTGTATGTGGTCAAAGGGTGCATCTGTCTGTCTCACCCCGTACACATGCTTGGCACCAGCATTGGCAGCAAACATAGAGAGGATCCCTGTGCCACTACCAACGTCCAGAACGATTTTATCCTTGAACACATGCTTGTTGTGGTACATAGCGTTCCGGTACGTAAGTGTCCGCACCTCATCTTTCAGCATCTCCTGTTGAAAATGGAGACAAAACTGAGATTTCACAGCTGTGATGTGCAATTATTTTTTTCTGATTTACATGCAAACCACCACAGCTTTGACACTGAATTGATATAGACTACAAAAAGATTCATGAAAATGCAGAAAGGAATACACATTACACATAATGGCAATGCTGTACAAAGGGCATACATTATACTAAATGTATAATATCTTCCTCAGCTTATATATTTTTCATATATAATGAAGTAGAAAGTATTTGGTATATGGGCCAAAAGCCTCTGTGACAGCACTAGAGATCCCTGAAATAGACAGGAGTACAACACAAAGCCTTTGGGGACTGCCTGATATCCATCTCCCTGAGCCCATTCACATATCCCACTTTCTTTTTTTTCCTTGCTTTGCACTCCTCTAATCAGGACACTCTCTTTGTCTGCAAGCAGACAAAAACCTGACCCACATGTTAAATATAGACACTATTTAAAGGGTCTATATGTTCCCAAACTTTTCTGCCACTGCAGATGAAGGTCATTTGCTAAGGTATAGCTCTACAACTTTACTCATCAGTTCACTGCAGATGACTTTAAAAGACAAATAAATAGGGTGAACTATTATGGAGTGCTGTGGGAACAGATGACTGTAACACTAGCTGCTAACAGAATATCCTCTTTAAGCAGTTACTACACGCTACACCAGAACAGATACGTCAGCAACTTTCTTCTTCCCACAGGTTATCATTCTTAAAACGTTTTTGATTATGTTTGACTTTATACTTTGTAGAACTCATTTTAACAAAGAGTGTATGTAATTGGGGGATGTAGGACTCTTCAAAGCCTTTTTTGTCTTGCTTAAATGATTATATTGTTGTTTTTGGCACTTAAATTGTTTTTGGGCTTGAATTTGGCGTTTGTAGTGTGAGCTTTCAAATGAGCTTTTTAGAGCCAAAGAACTAAGGGTTTCAAATCAAAAGTCCATATACCACAAGTTCTCAGTTATGAGTAAAAATATAATTTATGCCAGAAGATTTGGATCACTACCAAAATCAAAGACTATCTGGTCATAGAAATCTGTTGATGTTAAATCAGTTGAGGTTTTCTACATCAGTATAATAATGTTTGACAATGTTTGACAGGGCAGGCAACATCTTATGTCAATCCTTTACTCCAACCATTAGAGGGTTGCTGCTTATCAACCCTACCTGCTTACCTCATGGATGCCAAAGTGAGCATAAGAGTCAAAGTAGTAGTCCCGAGATGTCATTTCTTCTGGGCTAATGAACTTGGCGATCTTCCCTCGACCAGGACAGGTGGCCAGGGCTGCTACATGAGGCGTATGGGGGACACAGGGCACATGGTGGGTTGTAGGCACTGGTTTAGGCAATGGGGAGGGCTGGGCAGACTGAGAGAGAGGGGATGTGACAGGCTGTTGCCTCTGTTATGGAGAAAATAGAAAGCATGGGCTTAGAGTTTTCATCAGAATTTTTAAAAATTACAGGCAATTATGAATCCTAAGTGAGGACTGTGTTGCATGTTAGGCAACCACAAAACTGCAAAGGTCATTTTGAGTGTGATCATATGCCTTCACGTTGATATGGGGCGTATAGAGACGTTATTAAATGCAAGTCGAATGGGAAGCATTTGATCAACAGTCATAAAAACATTTAGCCTTTGTAGTAATACAGATGATACTGATGATACGGTCAAAGAAGAGCCGGCAAAATGTGCAGGTTCCGTTTCAGCACCAAGGACAGCGGACAAAGCCACGTTCGGTACATTCATGCCAAAGCTGATCATTTAAGCTAAATTTAAATCCTCACTGATTTTCACACGAGTCTGAGTCAAACACGAGTCTGGATCTGGACAGACTGGACCCACAGAATCTGCAGGACACTGGGAAATGCACTTTTCTTTGCTTGCACGGAACCCTTACAGCGTTAATTCTATATTTAGTTGCAATCGTGAAAAGGCTAATGTAGATCATGTTCAAATCAAATGTGCAGTCACCATAAACATAATCAGACTGAAAGTGTCCCGGTCCCGCTGTTACCGGGTGCAGGACACCACAAGGTCCCTACCTCCGAGCTGTCCGCCTCCGCCATCTTCCGCCGTAGCAGCAAACAACGCGACGAATGCCTGAGTCCCATGAGAGCCGACGAGATTTAGGATACAACTCTTTTAAATGTACAGAGGTCTTATCTCTCTCCTATTTCTTAATACAAACGTGTCAAAAATAGCGCTAAGCCAGCGAATATGTGGCTTGCATACGTGTAAAAATGAAATTCATTCTAAGAAATCTATCTATCAAATGAAATCTCATAGAAAAGTTGTTAAATGGATTTGCGCAAGGTGAAACGTCCGGTATTCCATAGTATAAATGTGATATAGGTTGTTTTAGTGGGAGGACTCAGAGTGGCTAAACAGTCTATTGGCTGCAGAGTCCGTGTTGCGACTGACAGGTTGCAGGTTTGATCCCAGCAGGAGTCAGTGTAGCCGTTAACACCAGCGCGCCTCGTTCAGTCCTGGAACAAGGCACCGAAGCCCTAACGGTACCTGCTCGCTCATTTTACATCTCCGGTTAAGCGTATCCGAGGAAAAGTGTCACCCACGACTAAAAAACGCATCCAACAACAGAGAATGTTTCTCCTCCTCCTCCTCTTCGAGGGTTGTCACAATTCTTCTCTTCTTTTTGCGCCGCGGAAAGTCCTCTGCGTGATCCCGGAGGGCTTTCCTGGAGAGAAAGTTACAAGGTGTTCAAAGTGTGGGTGTTAAACACGAAGCCCTCGACGTGAAAGGAGAAAATATTCCCGCCTAATTATAGCTTAAAAGCACCATCAAAAAAGAGTACATGTCTGCTTCCCAAAGACAGATGTCTTGTCACAGCTGACTTCCCCCCACACGAACAGAAACATCATCTCTCTAGCAACGACTGAGCTTCTCAGGCGCTCGCTTATATAACACGGATGTTTAAATGTGTTGTGAAAATACATAACATAGACGTTTACATTTTATCTATCTGTGGATATACTTATTGAAACCACATCAAAATAAGTTAGAGTCATGGCTTTTACAAGTTCTAGTTGCACAGTACTGACAATTTCCGGTACATTAATAATTAGCGCACATCAGATGTCCCGCAGTCACAGGTGCAGTTTTAGTTTTTAGGGGACGATGGAGGACCTGTCATCTAGAACTTAATGCCATTACTGGAAGGGGGCTTAAG